>APFE030178136.1:0-31371 GCA_000404065.3 Pinus taeda
TCTGTCTGAGTTAATCTATTAAACTCATTTTCATCTGCTGGTTCTTCAAAACCATCTTGAACTAATTGCCATAAATCTTGACAAGCAAACAAGGATCTCATGGTTATTGCCCAATAGTCATAGTTTTTCCCATTGAACTGTGGGAATTGAGGATTAAACATACCCATGCTTGTGCTGGTGCTGGCCATTCTAGCACTCTCAGTTATGCTTCTAAATCCTTGACTGTATATTTAAAATACTGACTGTTTCTTCAGCAGTAACAAAAAAAAATTTGAAGAATACTTGAATCCTTTTGCCTAAGACTTCACTTTGCTGGAGAAGATTTACTGCTGCAACAAAAGGAACCTTCCTTCAGCTTATTTACACCTTCAAAGAGCCTAGATCTGCTCTGATACCACTGTTGGGGATTTTTCTAGTAAAATCCCAAAAACAAACAAAAATTGACGGAATACAGAGCAATGCTCTGTTTTTCTCCTCAGGATCTTTTGCACTGGGAAGCAAATAAAATTTCTGAGAACGGAGATTTTTCACACCAATAAAATATTTATATTCATTAATAAAAACCCTGATACATATTTCTTCCTCTTACTCTGAGGGATTCACCAAAAAACAAAATTACTCTGCCTCTGTTACAAATGATTTTTACACTATTGTGTAAAATCTACATTCACATTTACTGCTGTAAAAGATCTTTTACATTTACTGTTGTAGAATAAAAATTCTTACATGTGCTGTAAAAATTTCTTACATAACTTTTAATCTCAAAAATAAAATTCACACAGTCATTCTTCATTCGCTCTTGCTCCCCTTCATTTGAGCAATTTTAAAAATTACATATATGCATTGCATCACACAATAGTCAACATATAACAAAAGGAAATTTCATATACATATGCGTTCCCTCTTTTTTGTTACAAATCTTCAACCTTGCACTGTTTTGCAAACCTCTGGTTCTTCAGCCCTCACTGGTGCGAACACTTTCTCTTCTCATCCCGTGTGCAACGACAATACAAAGTCAAAACCAACACAAAACTATGTAGCATACATACCATATGGGTTGACAATTAAAAATATTACATGCTATAAAAACTTTAAATACTTTACCTAAGACTATAACAAAAGAATTAAATGCATTAAATGAAACGTGTGGTAAAAACCAAAAATAACATTCTGGCAGGTTGAATGAGATCCATGTCCGTTGACTTGATCGGACGCAATTCGCACACCTAACTCACACAAACCAATCGAAGTTTAGTTTCCGGGGAATGGGTGGTTTTGTGTTCGTACACAGGACGCGTGTTAGTTAGTCGGCGTGTTCGGAGGCCCTCTAACAAATACAACCTTTTGCGAAAAGCGGTGCGAAATGAACTGGGGGTTTTCTAGAGTGGTTTTCTGTTGCCGTTTAATGTTCTCGCACAACAGGTGAAATTACGGTTTCAACAAGTGATTTGGAATGATTCTTAGAATCAGTCACGCAATCACTGTCGGTAAAAAGCAAGAGAAATACAGTATTGGGGTTCAAAATTCAAGATCTGAAACAAAGATTCTCCTCATATTACTCTCCATCCAACTTTTCTGTTCGCAACAAACAATTGTTCTCTCAACTTGAACTTTTTTCTGTTGGCAGGCAATTTTTGGTTGTTTGTTTATATTGTAATATCATTACAAGTCATGCATTATATTTGATATCAATGGTTAAACATCTGCGTCTTTTGTCACTGGACTCTCTGGTTTAATTAATTATTTCGATTATATAAGTATAGAGTTTTTAAAAGAGAGTCTCTATTTTTGGAATCGGACATCAAAATTTTAACAGGGGGGAGTTAGGAATTAAAACGGGGTGCCCTATCACTATCCCAACGGAGAAAGAACATGGACAAGAGACTTGGGCATAGATGAATTGGAGAAAGTTCTCTGTGCATTTCCAGCTCATTAGAGCGTTATTATTAGGGATTTCCAAGGAGCCTCCCTGCATCCATACGCTAAACAAGGGCCTCCGCCTAACCTTACACTAACCTTCCTTGCGCCAAACCTTAGAACAACCCTTTTCTCGCCATTTGTGAAGCGTTAGCCTAAGTATGGATCAATCCACGCCCACAAGGAGAGCGGGAAATCATTCGACCCAGGAGAGTCATAGGTTGATCAATCCACCAAGAGATTTTAGCAAAAGGCGATGGTATAGAAACTCATAAGAACGAACGCTGGGTAATAATCTCTAGAATGTCATATACCTGTTCTGGGTTTTTGGTCCCTTTGTGTAAATATTATCTATCAGTGCTTTTTAACACCATTATTTGTGTGTGGTAGTCTATTTGAGTTTAATAGAGTTGAGTTTAGTGTAGAGTTTCGCTCCAGTCATTAATTATAATGATGTTTTCTATGTAATCTATTTAATTCTTATTGAATAATGAAAATTTAGGCTTCACTCCATTCTTTTTTAGAGCATCACAAATCAAGAATCCAATGAGGCTGCAAGTGAAGCCTTAGTGTTAGAAAAAGCCACGATTATTGCTCCAAGAAAGAAGGCTGCGAAGTCATTGAAAGACCAGGAGAGGGATTGTTGTGTTCCGCGCAAAGAGAGAGTCTGAATGTTTCTTTTGGAAGACTTCATGATGGGGAGCCACACTAACACACCTCACACCTCAGAATCGCTACAAGCCATTTAATTTTATTAAAAAAAGTTGACGATACCATGGACAAGGGTAACTACAAAAAACAGCGATGCGTCACGTCCATCCTCTGTCGCAAAGTGCGCCTAGAGGAAATTAATCGCACCAGTTGGTAAAACTTGATGCGCCACGTCCATCCTCTGTCGAAAAGTGTGTTGAGAGGAAATTAATCGCACCAGTTGGTAAAACTCACCTTGTGGCAGCACTAGATGTGTTAGCCCCATAAATTTCCAAAAGGTACAAAAGGCCAGCGTAAGGGTAGCTGATGACAAGTTGATGGCAGGGAATTTGATTGGGAGGTCTAGGCACAAAGCGCGCGCAAATCCGAAGCACTATGAAGGAAAAGTCAACGAGACCTTCTTAGGGTGAACCTTCCATTTCTGTCCATTGATCATTTCTCTCACGTGAAAAATATTTAGGAATATGTGTGTTTTGACCTTATGCCTATGTACGCTAAGTTCTTTTTCACAGAAAGGAGGAATGTTTAGTAAAAAGGGCTTTCTATATAGTTTTTAAAAAAGGGATTAAAAAAAAAAAAGAGAAAGCAGATAATCAAAGCTAAAAATAGGTCTATTATAAAAAGGAGGATGGCGTTGTTAAATGAGTTATGAGCATTAAAATATTTTTTTTAATAGAAACAAATGGAAGAGGGATTTGTGAAAGTTTTTTTGTACGAGTATTGTTTTTTAGAGCATTTGTAGACTCGTTTTTTGTGGAAGCCAAGTATTGTTTTCTTACAAGTATTGTTTTCTAGAGCATTTGTACACTCATTTTTTGTGGAAGCCAAGTAACATAGAAGCTGCCATACAGGCGTTTTTATTGCAGTTAGCTACGATGTCTACATGTCGATTTGATTTTGGAGCCGCAATCAACAACCGCTCAAAAAATGGGAAAAGCCAAGAGGCTAGGAAAGTCAAAGGAACAACAAGAGGAGTTTGAGGAATGTTTAAAAGATTTGGAAGTGTGTAGGCAAAACTCAACCAAGTAGGCTTGGGAGACCCTTGAGAAGAATTTTGGTATATCAAGGAGTAATCAAGTGTAAGACGGAGATTTTGGTGAATCCCACTATGCTCAACCACCCCTGAATCATCTCGATTATTGATTCGCCGAATATTTGGCAATCAAACGAACATGGGCATGGTCAAATAATTGACCGCGCCCAGGTCCATATGATTTCCAGATATTCGGTGAATCAACGATCGAGAGAAGGGTACCCCTCAACCAACGATCAAGATAAGGATACCCCTCAACCACACGTGGATTGCGACTATGAAAAAATCGCAAAAAAAAAAGATAAAGAGCGCACTGATGATCTTGAATCCCAGTGTGCACAACCACAAGTGGATGAGAATTTGTCAAATCTAACAACAATGCTTGTTGATGAAAATGAAACCGCCATTGAAGCATCGAGCATTATGGTGAATCCAACAATTCAATTTACTCATATTAAGTTTCATGAAGACCAGTTGGTTAATTATGAATTGTTGCATATGGTGCAATGACGACATCTTGTTGATAAACTCTTATTTGGCGAGAGAAACCCACTCATCTCTGAAAATTAAGTGGAAGAAAACCTCTTTGAAGCAGCAGCAGTTAGCAAACAAGTGGAAGCGACAAATGCAAAGAACAAAGCGCGAGAAGAGAAATCTCTCATTGCAATGTAGAAAGAATTGGTTCTGCAAATATTTTTAAACTTCACCTTGATTTGAATCTGCAGATGTTAGCAGCAAACATTAAGGAGCAACAACATTTGAATATGAATTAGGGTTCACGGAACATGGCTTGCAACACCATGTCTTGATAATGTCTGCACTGTAGTTGCAAAAATGAATTTTGAAGACAACGTGGATGATGAAAACATTAATGATATTTTCACGAAGTGGAGTCCTAAAGAGATAAATTTTTATTATAAGCTTATGTTGAAGCAGAATATTGACGATCAAAATCAAAAAACATAAAATGACATGTGGCGGAAGTCCACGTATATGCTTATTCTTTAAGAAATCGAGGACATGCTTAGAAAGCCCGGAACAATGGAAGAGTTGCACCAGCAAATGAAGAAACTAAATTTTGAAACCAATAATGGAAAGACAAAACTGAAGCTATTTAGAGGATATGGGATATGGAAGAAAAGAAAAACAAAAGGAAATTCAACTTATGTTATTTTTTTTTAAATTGTAAGCCTAGCTGAGACTTAGACCATCACGCATCTTAGTTTTAGTTTTTGTGGTTGTAATTAAGGGGGAGAGTTGGAGAATCTAATTCCAATGACCTGCTAGGTGATCAGAGCACCATGCTGTGTAAGGCACCTTGAGAGAAACATTTGAGTTTTGAGAGCGCGAGGTTGCATGAAGCTCATTAGCAACATCATTTCACTTGTGTTTATTGATAGAAAAGGTGCATAGAATGAGATCTCAGTGATGGGAGTAAAGTGGCAGCCCAGGAGAAAGAGAATCGAGCAGAAATTAAAAAAAATAAATGTAATGGCTCACCATTGCAACATATCTACCCAAATGCAAAGAGTCTCATGAATCCCACTTTTCCTTGCCACGGGGGGAGGACGATTGTGAAGAATCTACATAGGAACCAAAGAAAGAGCACATAGATGCTGATGAATCCCACTATGCTTAAACACAAGTGGACGACCGTTCAGTGAATCCAGCAACATATCTTACTAAGGAGAGTGAACCTTATATTGAAGCAATAAATGATCTGGTGGATCCAACAATTAAAATTGTTGATGAGAAAGATATCATTTCAAAGAAAAGGGAATAGGATGAATATGGTTCTACATGTGATTTTCCATAAAAAATTTAGCTTTGATTTTGAGTGTGGAGAAGTTAGCAGAAACAAAGAATAAGCAACAAAACTAGAAGAAGAATTGAAGTTCCTTGAAGAGTGGCTTGAAATGCCATGCTTCAACAAATTTCGCAAAGAAGTTAGAACAATGAATAATAGCTGGACGATGTAGAAAATGAAAAGGTCAATGAAAATCTCATATATTGGAGTACAAAGGAGACGAAATTTTATTATCGACTTATCTTGCAGCAAATTGATAATCAAAGGATTGATGATGAACATAAAACAATAGAAAGTGACATGTGGCAACAGTCTACATGCAAGCATAGTTTTTAAGAAGAATTGGAAATGCATGGACAACCCAAAGTATTTTTCTATATTAAAGCAATGGAACATATGCACCAGCAAATGAAGAAACTGAAATTTTCAACCTACAACAAAAGGGGAAAGTTGAAGCAATTCAGAGCATATAGGATCTGGAAGAAAAGAAAAGGGAAAAGAAATCCTTCTCAAGAGATGATGTCAATATTTTTGAGTCATTGTGAGTCTATATGAGACTTAGACTAGTAGGCATCTTAGTCTAAATTTTTGTGGTTTTAATTAAGGGGGAGTGTTGCAAGAAGTAACTCCAATCATCACTTAGTTTCGAGATCACTATCGTAGCTAGTCTTAGTTCAATTGTAAAATATTTAACTATTACTTAGAAATGTGAGGAAAAACTTTGCTCGCCTTCTGTTCTCTATGTTTATTCTCGTCTCTGCCTTCCACCTATTAATTCTTTTCAAAATATTAGTTCACACACGCATGAGTTGTACCTTCTAGATTAGAACTCTAGCATGACTCGTGCTTCTTAAATTTAGATTATTGTAAACTATCTGAAACTCCATGCTAATTCGATGTAACTTGGAGTAATTATCTCCAACACTCGCACTTAATTATGACCGCTATGTCTCAGTTAGGCTTACAATAATTGAGATTAAGCCAAAAGGATGTTTTACTTCTGCACGCTCCTGTGGGGTTGTCCTATCCTCTTTTTTGTATAATATTTTTCTTCCTTTTGATACGAATTCTATGTTGTGGATGATTTTTCTTGTTTTTGCAGCTTCACCTTTACTTTTGTCTCCATCTTGAACATGTCGTCTGCTTCAGTGTCTCCTTCATCTCATTATTCCTTTGCTTTCGCTTCTACCTCAGTTATTGCTGACTAAACTTTTTCAGCAACCTTTGTAAGATCAAAAACTTCATATGTGTTCTCTTTTACCTTCTTTCTTACTATTGTAATAATTTCAAAAACTATAATGGATTCCTTTATCTTTCCCATTTCATCTACTAATCTAGTTATGGTAGATTTCCCATAGCCACATTCATTTTTATTATACTTAGGCATTGCAAACCACTGTTCAAAAAATGTTAATTCAACTTCATGATGAAATTAAAAGTTTTTAAAACCTTGATAAGTCCATGCAATGATATTATTTTAATCTTTGAATAAGTGGATGAATGACAATGATTCCATTGGATTATATCCCATTCCCAAAATTATAGTTTTAGAATCCCCTTCAGTCCCTAAATTTATGACCTCATATTGCATTATGGGACTATAATTCTTAACAATACAAGAGACAACCAAACCTAATATAGAATAAAACTTAAAATATAAATGCCACATTGCAGCATAACCATTCAAGAACATAAAAATTAAGTATAATTAATCCAAGATGAATAACAAAATGTGGCATAAATAAAATCGATGACAGTTAACCGTAATCCATTGTGGTCAGTGATAGAAAGCCACATTTAACCACACTCAACAAAATTCAACCAAAATTTTCCACACTTAACAATAGTTAGTTGATGTCAGTCTCAACCAATCGATGGAAAAAAAAGTCAACCATAGTAAACAGTTAATAATGGACATAGATAGTGTGTTGCAATGCACCATTTCATACTTGCGTTACAAATCAATTGTTAGAATTATTTAAAACCTTTGAGGAACCCTATAATGCAGCATAGAATTTGAACAATATCATAGTATTATGGCACAACCATTGATAAACATCACAATGTGATATAATCGTAGAGGAACATTGCAGTCCAATGTAAATGAGCAAAGATCAATATTACGATGACACATAACCATTGGCAAACATCATAATGTAATGCAACATAACTTTTCTAATAACAATATTTGGCATGTGACACAGTCCACCATAGTCAACCATGGGTAACAAAAGTCAACCAGACTAAATGTGACAAAACCTTAACCAGTACATCTAATATGTTAATAACAATTATCGATAACATATCTATTATTGATAATCATAATAAACCATCGATATTGTAAATGTTCAATGGAATTTCCTTTTTCACTAAAACTCAAAGATACAATTCCTTGTGAGATTGCAATTTTTCATTGCTTAAATTGCTTTTTCGAATGCATAAATGGATTCAAATCCCTGAAGATCCCTTAGGTATTTTGTGTTGTACACACGAGGTAACTAAAACATACCATTGCAACAAATCTGTGCTCAATTTCAAGCAAAATTGACAAGAAGAGATGTTAGGAGTCCAAAGAAAACAGGTAGAATAGTTTACACTATGTTTTAGGTCAAATGTATGTAAACCTTGGAAAACTATAGTAGTCAAATCATTAAAAGTAGCTTCCCCATCGATAAATTGCTTGTGTGCCAATCTGTCATCTAACTTAAAACATCATCATCATTATTATTATTAACCAAATCAAATTTTTAATTACTATGATTAAATGTATAATTAACTTTTATGTTTAGATAAATTGATGTACAATTTTGTGGATAACAATATAACTAATAAATAATCAATATTTCACAAATAGTTTAATGGATAATTAATAAATTTATAACTTTATTATTTATAATTTGTGTTTGTTAGTCATCGAACTCATTAATTAGGTCTTCCATAAATAATTCTATAAGTGCACATAATCATCGTAAAACATCTTAATGTAACATAACCCTTATAGAAAATTGCAACATGAAGTGATACATAACCTTTAATGAAGAAGACAACGCAACATCAATTTTCTAATAACAATATTTTGCATTTGACATAACACCAACCGTAGAGTAATGATATTATTAAATATTTTAATTGTAGTCCACCATAGTCAACCATGGGTAACAAAGTCAACCACACTGAAAGTGACAACAACGTCCTTAACCAATACAACTAATACGTTAGTAAGAATTATGGATAACATCAGGGTTATTGATCTACAAAGTAAACCATCAATATATTAGATGTTCAAAGATTTTTGCGAGCAACACAATTCTGGGTGAAATTGCAATTTTTTATTGCTTGAATTGTTTTTTTGAATGCATAAACAGATTCATCACCCTCGAAAGCCCTTGGTGATTTTGGATTGTGCACACAATGTAACTCAAACATACCATTGCAACATATTTGTGGTGGATTTCAGGCAAAAATGACTAGAAAATATGTTGGGAGAAGAGAAAAAACTATGTTTAGAATAGTTTACACTATGTTTTAGGTTAAATGTATGTAAACCTTGGAAAACTTTAATACTTAAATCACCAAGAGTAGTTTGTCCATCAATAAATTACTTGTGTGCCAATTTTCCATCTAAGTTAAATTATTATTATTATTAATCAAATAGGTATTTTAATTACTATGATCAAATGTGTAATTAATTAAGTAGGTAAACTGATAACACATTTGATGAATAATAATATAATTAATAAATTATTAAAATAGTTTAATAAATAATTAATAAGTTTACACTTTATAATTTGTATTTTGATAATTAATTAGGTTTTTGATAAATAATACTATAACAGTGTTATTAATTCATTAATAATTATATCATTTCTTTCTAATAATAATATAATTAATATCAACCAAATTTAATATATTATCCATACAATTTAATTGATGTAAAAAAACATGTAATATCAACTATATTTTTTTTAATTTTAATAATATAATTATCTTTACGAATTTATAAAGAAGAGTTGAGGATAATGGTAGTAATTTCATAATGGTGTGTGTATATATATAAATATTTAAAAATATAATTATCTTTATGAAATTATAAAGAAGATTTAAAGATAATGGTAGTAATTCTGTATAGGTATTAATCTTTTTTAAATCTTTACCATATGATCGCTTTGACTTATATCTCACATAATAATAGTTAATAGGAATCTATTATATATATATATATATATATATATATATATATATATATATTATATATATAGATATATATATATATATAAAACGCATGGAACAGATGTTATGTTAACTGTAGAGAGCCATCATTATTATTTGGTTCATTTAAAAATTGACAGGCCGGCTTTCTATATGGATGGTCCATGGAAATGAAGGGCAGAATCCATAAAAGCGAATGAAGGTTCAGTAGGAGGACTTCAAATTTGATTCCCATCACCTAAAGAAGTATGCATTGAATACGTCAAAAGTGGAATAGGAAAATTAGTGGCTTGTACATAGTCGGAGTGTGCCACTGCAACTATTCATCCCGCCAATCATGTGCCTTCCATGCAAGGGAAGGGAAGGGATTTGCTTGCTACCATTTCCATCCTTTTATCATCATCAGCGACCCTTTCGTCTCAGATGATCCTAGTTGAACTCTCAATTATTTATTCATATAGCTTCTCATCTTCAGACTTTGGTCAAATATGTTGCTTGGCATATTGAGAAAGAGCACACAAATGTCCTTGGATTCCATTGTGCACAACTACAAGTGGATGAGGATTTGGAAAATCTAACAACAGTGCTTGCCTATGAAAATGAAACCGCCATTGAAGCATAGCGTTATGGTGAATCCATCAATTCAATTTTCTCATGTTAAGTTTCGTGAAGACCAAGTGGTTAATGATGAATGGTTGCATATGAAGCAGTGAAGACATCTTGTTGATAAACTCTTATCTTGCGAGAAGCCCACTCGTCTTTGAAAATCCAGTGGAAGAAAACCCCTTTAGCAAAGAAGTGGAACTGACAAATGCAAACAAGGAACCTCAAGAAGAGAAAGCTTTCATTGCAGTGTAGAAAGAATATGGTTCTGCAAATATTTTTAAACTTAACCTTTATTGACGTTAGCATCAACCATTAAGGCGAAACAACATTTGAATATGAATTAGGGTTCATTTAAGCATGTCTTGCAACACCATGTCTTGATAATGTTTGCATAGAAGTTGCAAAAACGAGTTTGAATAAAACATGGATAGTAAAAACATTAATGATATACGAAGTGGAGTCGTGAAGAGATAAATTTTTATTATGGGCTTATGTTGCAGCATAATATTGACGATCAAAAGCACACAACATAAGATGACATGTGGGGGAAGTCCACATATGTGCTTATTTTTGAAGAAATCGAGGACATGCTCAGAAATCCCGAAACAATGGAAGAGTTGCATGAACAAATGAAGAAACTAAAGTTTGAAACCAACAATGAAAAGACAAAACTGAAGCAATTTAGAGGATATGGGATATGGAAGACAAGAGAAACAAAAGGAAATCCAACTCATGTTATTTTTTTTAAATTGCAAGCCTAGTTGAGGCTTAGACCATCACTCATCTTAGTTTAAGTTTTTTTGGCTATAATTAAGGGGGAGAGTTGGAGAATCTAATTCCAAAGACCTGCTAGGTGATCAGAGTGCCAAGTTATGTGAGGCACCTTGAGAGAAACATTTGAATTTTGAGAGTGAGAAGTTGCATGAAGCTAATTAACAACAACATTTCATTTGTGTGTATTCATAGAAAAAACGAATACAACGAGATCTCTGTGAGGAGAGTGAATTGGCAGCCTAGGAGAAAGAGAATCCAACTGACATTTAAAAAAAAAAATTGTAATGGCTCGCCATTGCAGCCAAAATGTTTGTTTTCATATTACGCCGGAGGTCAAGTATTGTGATCGCACCGATGAAGTTATATAAGCTCCATCTATTTCGTAGCTAAGTTATCACACGGGAAGTTTCTGAATCATCGTAGGTCTCAAAAGTGATACGTGTGTTGGCCTCCCATTAAAAAATTAAAGCATGAAAAATCACATTTCCATCTCATAAAAATTGTTTTCGCATGCGCTTAAGAGAATTTTCACAAAGTGATTGGCTCATGTGATATTTACGTATGCGACTCATGCATTAGGATAGGGGGAGAAATTTGACAGGGGGAGTCCATCTGCATTCCTTTGCCATTGATGTCAAAGGGGGAGAGAACAGAATAATATTGCCATCAATAACAAAGGGGGAGATTGTTGGACACAAATTGTTATTGATGTCAATATGGAAACATTTGAGGAGCAGATGGAGACACATATATATATAATATATATATGCCAACAAAGAGGAGAAAAGTGAGGAGCCATATATATATATATATATATATATATGCCAAACAGAGGAGCAAATAGAGCCATGGGACACAACAAACACAGTTGACGGAGACACAGAGGAAGCAGACACAGCTATCGGGAGCTATTGGGAGCCATATATCCACAAATACACTATCGCAGGCGGAGCAATTTATTATATTGGTGGGTTCTATTAAGTGTCAACCCCTAAACCTCCGATTGCGTAATATACGCGGACCCGATGGCATATCATAGTTTGATTGAATGCTATATCGCATCCACGGTAATCACATATGTTATAAAGTCTTCCCACACCCAATTGCTGATAGCGATGAAAGCTACGAACCCGACAGGAATATTAAACATGGTTAAATGTTTTATCGCATCCGCCCATCGCAACAATATACAAAGGCATGACACTCTCCCGAGCACTGATTGCAATGTAAGTCATGGACCCGATGGTCCGATTACAACATGATTCATATATAATATCACATCCACCAGGGGATTGGTCATCGGCGATATCATGTGGTTGATGTATAAAGGGCCCTCAGAAGCCTCATCTTGCCAATTGCGATTGCGAATACCAATTGCTATGGACCCAATATAGGAATAAAAGTGGGTAAACTAAATTTGAAATCCGTCGTTAGTGTTTCTCGCCTGTTTTTGATATATTTTTCGGTGTAACCATGTTTTTTCTTGCGGGGTAGTTTCAAGCCGAAAGGCTTATGATGGCTATGTCCGATGGTTTTATAAAGCTAAATGTCAGGTAAATGGGGTGATTCATGGCGAAATCGATTGTGATTGGAGCATAACATGTCCATTAAACGAAACAGTCTCGTTGGATGCCTGTTATCATTGAAAAAAATGGGTCTGTGTTACAGTTTTAACACACAGTGACCGTAAAGCCAATAAGTTGAATGGAAAGCTAGTACAAAGGAAGCCATAGCGACCAAGGAGGGAAGCTAAAAGATAAAGTGAGCAAGGAGGAAGCCAAAGAGCCAGCGAGTAAGTGGAAACGAATGGACAAAGGCATGAGAACGTATAAAACAATAAAAATAGAGAACTGTTGGTGCTATTGTTGTGGTGAAGAACTAGAGGGTGAGGTAGTAGAAGTAGCAGAGGCAAAAAATGTAGAAAAAGCAGTGGAGGCTATAGAGGCAGCAGAAGCAACAGAGGCAGGAGAGTAGGAGTGAGAGAACCTCAGCTGAATAGAGTGCAGTAGCATACTAGTGTATAACAAGATTGGGTTGGAGCCCAAGAGGTTGGAGCCTCAGAACTGAATAGGACTGAAGTCATTGGGCTTGGTGATCCTAAGTGCAGAACTGCTGCAAAACAGAGTTGGTGCTCTAGAGGTTGGAGCCTCACTGAAGTCCAAGTTGGAGCTTGGCAACTATTGTATTTATTTCATTGCACTCTCTTGAGTTCTTAATAAAAGCATTAATTCCAGTTGTTGATTTTTGTGTTCTATTTATACATATACATATATATATATGGTTTTGACAATCACTAGAACAATTAAAAAATAATAAGAAATACTGATTCACCTCCCCTCTCAGTATTTTCAACAATGTCATCTTACATGTTCATGGCTTAATGTTTCTTGACTTGTTAAGTAGGTTGAATTACAATTTGTCTATTATCACAGTCGTTGTTTGTTGTTGTTTACTTGTTTTAGATGTTTGAAGAAGGAAGCGAGAGATAGCTCGAGTGAGCAAGCAAGGACATCATCAAATGGGATAAGCGTGCTAAGAGGTAGGCCCTCTTAATTGGCTCCAACCTAAGGAAATATTCCATAGAATGTATCATTTGTGGCTAGACCCATTATCGAGCTATAGGAATTGTTTGTGTCCGCACTCATAATTTTACTTCACCACATTATTTTCTGCCCCCAATGCAGGAAGAAGCATCCATTGAAGGAATGTCCTTTGAATTCCATCGAGACTTGTGTGATATGTGAATAGAATCATTCTAATAGCACATGTCCATCTCTTCCTAGGCTGAAGGAAGTTTTTCAAGTAGAAAATTAACAAGTAGATTAGTTGTATTTCATGGGATCAAGGAAACCATGGCAACCATGGCCATAGAACATGAATCAAGGTATGCCTCAAGACCCTTCTTAGTATTTAAATTATTTGAATTTTGGGCCTCAGACTGTACCTTTTTCACCTTCATGGTTTTATTCCTTTCAATATCCAATGCCCTGGCAACCATGGTTCCCTCAATCTGGTCCAAACCCTTCTTGGTCCCAGAATTGGCATGGACCTCCTCTTCCTTCAAGACAATTATCCCAACCTATGCCACAATAGCAGCTGCAACTACCTTCTAATGAATCCACTAGTAATCATTCTCTTTGTCCACAACCTTCCTATTCAATCCAATACAAATCCAAACAATAGAGGGGATCAGTAGGTTGAGACACTAAACCTCTCTGCATACAATATTTCCACTACAGAATGTAATGAATTGAATCTATGATCCGATCGGGTGGTATATACTCATACTTCACCAATAATTGTTGAACATACCGATGCTGAAGTTTCAGAACTAGAACCTATAGACTCTACTAGAAAAACTAGGCATGAGTCAGTACAAATTCCTATGAAACAAAAAACCCCTTTGCAAAAAAATGTTACTAGAGGATGTCAGGTTGGTCCACCTTATCCTAAGAGATTATCCTTGAGAAAATAATATTCTAATCCTGAATTTGACTTCTTAGGGGAACTGCAAAATTTATTTGTCAAAATCCTGTTACTTCAGGCTATGAAGGACATATTGATTTATGCGAAAATAATTAAATAATATTTCTCTAAGAAACCTGGAAGAAAGCCAAAGGATCCACTCACTATTCACATTATGGGAAAACTATAAGATATAATGTTTGGGGAGGCCTATACCTGTGAAATACAGGGATTCAGAGAACCTAATTCTGACAGTACAAATCAACTGGGTTGATATCCCAAATGTTCTTGTAGAATTGGGGGTAGAAATTAGTGTTATAACCTCTACAACTCTGATTACCTTGGGTCTGTGAAACCTTAAACCAACTCCCAATGTCCTAGAATTGGTAGATCAGTTTACTATAAGAGCAGTGTGGAAACTAGAAGACATAATCATTTCAGTAGACTCATGGCATTACCCTATTGACCTTTTGGTTTTATACACCCAATCCCCAGATGGTGAACATCCATTGGTATTAGGAAGGCCATGGATTTCAACCGAAGATGCCTACATTGGGTGTCGGTATGGAAATATGGTAATATCTAATGGGGAAATTACAAATAATCTTATCCTATACCCCCTTGTAGAACCAAATTCATTAGATAAACTAGGATTTACCTTAATACAAACACCCCTACCTATGAAAGAGTTTGAACCCGATAATGAACAAGTTAGACCTATCCTTACCATGAGTAAGGCTCTATGTTTTAAGGATAAAACAAAGGATGATGTAATTAGCACTTTTCTTAACAATCCCAGCTATGTTTTGATTCAACCCACCAGCTATTGGAATCTATCATGAGTTGCAATATTCAGGAAGATATTAAACCAGAAACAAAATTTGAAAATATTCCTATAATTGTACCCCATCACAATATTCCTATAGAAATCAAACCAAGGAAAACGGTGAATCTTAATCTTGACCTTTCACCCTCCCAATCTGAACAGTTACTGAAGGTCCTTCTGGAACATAAAGAAGCCTTTTCTTGGGAGTATACGGATATGAAATGAACCCCTGTTTATTTAAGTACTCATCACATATACATTAAAGAAGAATGTCGACCTCTTAGGCATCCGCAGAGAAGAATGTATCATACATTAAAAAACATTTTCAAAGATGAACTACATAAGCTATTAGATGTGGGTTTTATTTATCTAATATCGGTCAGTTAATGGGTTTCCCCACGGGTAATTGTTCGTAAGAAGAATGGAAAGTGGTGGATTTGTGTTTATTGCAGGGAATTACATAAAGCAACTCAAAAAGATAATTTTCCCTTACCCTTTATTAACCAGGTCCTTTATACATTAGCCATAAATAATTTTTTCTCCTTTCTATATGGATTTAGAAAATAATAATAGCTCCCGAGGATCAATACAAAACTACCTTGACATGCCCTTTCGGAACCTTTGCCTACCGATTCCTCCCATTTGGTCTTTGTAATGCACCTGATACCTTTCAACAGGAAATATTAGGAATTTTTTCGAATCTAGTTAATGATAGTATTAAAATCTACATGGATACTTCACCCCATATGGGGATTCATTTGCACAAGCTCATAAAAACTTAGAGAAAGTACCTAAGGTAGTGAAATGGCATATGATGATGAAAGAATGAATAGTGTTGGGACACTTTCTTTCAACTGCAGGAATTCGAGTTGATCCTGCTAAGGTAGAGGTAATATTAAATTTTCCTACACCTAAGACACCAATACCAGTACGTAGCTTTATCAGATATGCTAGCTATTATAGGTGTTTTATAGAAAAAATTATAAGATAACATTCCAAAATTTTCAATTGTTACGTAAGGATGCAAATTTTGTGTGGATAGATGAATGTGAAGTAGCCTTTGTGGAAATTAAAGAACTAGTTTGCAAAGCTCTGATAATACACGGCCGTGACTAGAAGCTCCAATTTCACATCTCTATAGATGTTTCTCAAATAGTAGTAGGGGCAATCTTGGGACAACAGGAGAACAAGAAACTGTACACGATCTGTTATGTCAGTAAGAAATTGACTCCCGCTAAACTGAACTATACGGTAAATGAAAAATATTTTTTGGTTGTTATTTATACTGTTAACATTTTTGGCATTACAATACATGGTATCCTACTTTCGTGCACACTGATCATACAACTATCAGGTATCTAATGAATAAACCAATAACCCCTAGTTGTATTACAAGATGGTTATTGTTAATTCAATAATTTGATATTACTATTGTACATAATCCAGGGAAAGATAATGTAGTTGCAGATTTCCTATCTAGGATGGATACTAGTCATGAAGGTACACCTGTAGAGGATAGTTTTCCAGATTAACATCTCTTTGCAATTTCTACTCACACTCTATGGTATGCAGATATTGTTAACTATCTTGCTACAGGAAAAGTGCCTCAATGCTTACCATATAGATAACAGTGCAAGATTATCCATCACAGTTCCCTCTATTCATGGATAGAGGGATATCTCTTTTATACAGGACCTGACCAACAAATCTGGCACTACATAAATGAAGATGACATCTATGATGTCCTGAAAGCTGCTCAAGATGGCCCCTGTGGGAGAAATTTTGTGAATAAGAGGACAAGTCATAAGGTGTTACAGATGGGGTACTATTGTCCCTCTATTTTTCATGACGCAAGGAAATATGTTTCAGGATGTGATAGTTTCCATTGGATGGTTTAGCTTGGTCGGGAAAATGAGAGGTCGCTACAGCCCCAATTAGCTCTTAAGCCCTTTGAAAAAGGGGTGATCAATTTCATTGGGCCATTTAATCTGCCTTCACGTTAGAAAATTCACATTTTGGTTTGGATGGATTATGTGACAAAGTGGCTAGAGGCCAATGCTATTGTGAAAGAAACAAAATAGGTTGTCTCATTCTTTTAATTTGAAGAAATTTTTGCTTGATACAGATCACAGACACTACTAGGGTGGACATAGTCACACATAGTATGCTATGTGGGCAGGATACCTGAGTCCTCGACTAAGCTCTAAAATCCCTGAAGGGATACCCAATACACAGAATACCCGAAGGAGTTTTAAGCGAAGGTGGGCTACCTTCACATACAATTTGATGTTGTCTCGTATTTAGCTACGCTTTGACTAGAATGGTCCCGGTAGTATGAGTGTAGAAGGAATTTTCTCTCTTTTAATGACACTAGTTTTTGTTTATGATCTTGGGTAGTTTTAAAGCCTAGATTGACATCAGGCTGAAGGGAGGCAATCCTAGGATAACCACAAACCAATCTTAACTTACCTTCACATACAGTCTGATGTTGTCTCCTATTTACCTATACTTTGACTAGAGTGGTCCTGATAGTATGAGTGTAGAAGGAATTTTCTCTCTTTTAATGACAATAGTTTTTGTTTCTGATCTTGGGTAGTGTTAGAGCCTAGATTGACCTCAAGTTGAAGGGAGGCAATCTAGGATAACCACAAACCAAGCTTAACTTGGTATCTAGCCCTACCAGGTCGAGAGAGGGCTCTCTCCTTGTCAATCTCAGTGGAGATGACTGAATCAAATATAGATTTTAGGCTAGTTATAGTAGCTCAGAGGATTTGATTGGATTTGTTTTGGGTCTAAAACAACAAGAGAAAGGGTGATTGGACTATCGAATTGATGTCAATTTCTATCGGCAAACCTGGGGCAAATTAAGAGCTATGTTCAACCAACTGAAGATTGTAAATGTGAGAAGTATGAGGGAGAAAGACCGCTACCCTGTAGGCATAAAAAAAGGATGAATTTGCAACAACAACTTTAGATGAAAGAGAATCACGAGGTTGCTCAATAGAGCATCTAGCCAAGGATGAATTTTGCTAAGACAACCATTACAATTAACAACAAAATCATCATGAAAGGAGCATCTTACAGATGAATTCCTAACATATCACTGAGATAATACTATAACAAGGAAGAAAAAACATAATTTGTAAATGAATTATAGGAAAAACATACTAAACATCAGCACCGTGATGAATCCCAGATCCAAAGGGCAAAAAACTGCTTTATTAAAATGATATTTAGGAAAAAAAATTACACAAAGCCAAGGCAGCCTCTCTGCCACAGAAATAAAACCTCTACACTATGAAATTCATAAAATTTATACATTTATCTCATCCATGTATTAAGGGAATTGAGCTCAACCATCTTCTTCAAAACAGAATCAGTTAGATTAAAATTGGACTGAATTTCTGAAAATAGGTGTTGAATATGAACTCGTATCTCCTAAACCATAGAACTTGTTACAAAACTGAAAGAAGTTTTGTAGATAATGTCATTTTAGAGAAAAAAATTCTCTCAAATTTTGGAAATTCTTTTCTAGTTGCTCGGAATATGTGCCACAAAATCATTTCTAAAACAAAAAATCATTAAAAATTTAAATTTGTGAAAATGATTTGTAAAGATCTAGTCACATATCCAAATTCATGACACCTGTGAATAAAATGAAAGAGGTTTTTGTTATATGGTGTGTGGTTAACAAAAAACTCCTTAGGTTTTTCAAAATTACTTTCCATCTGTTGTAAAATGGCACCACACTAAAATGACTAAAACAGTAAAATAAATAAAAAAATTTCTTTGTTTTAATGTAAGCTCCAAATATCACTGCATATCTCCCACATAGTAGTATCTATGCATAAATTGAAGGAGGTTATTGTTACTTGGTATATGATGGATAAAAACCTCTTTCACTTTTGAAAAAATCCTTACCATTATTTCAAAAAGTGATCTTATACTAAACTTGTCATTGTGTGCAGCATCTGACCTCAAAACATGCATAACCAAGAATCACTCATTCATTTTGATCATATCTTCTGATCCGGAAACTGGTTACGGGAGTGTGATATACTGTTGGAAATATTTTTCTAATATTCTTCGAATGGAAATACTTAGGATATGGTTTTCACTGAAGATCATGTGCAAAACATCTCTGAAAACCAGACATAGTAAGAGCCCATTTTGATCCCTGGTGACAGGCTGTGAAGACTGGAACTAACATCGGCCTTATTGGGGATGGCATCTCCTTGGAGGTGTCAAAAACACCGTAGACCAAGTGTCTCATCCATTGGGAAATACAGTCAAACAACTGCAAACTCAAAACAACTCATACCAATCCAAAATGAAATGCTTCCTTTGGTAGCTTATTTATTTACACAAACCTACCCTACTTTGCTACAAAATTAATGGATCAAGTGATGTTGTAATGTCATATCAACCATTCAAGTAAATGTGACAAAAATTCTACTTGAAAGTGCTTCAACTAGGACAAAAATGTATATTCTGACAACCATCCATGCATAAACTGAATTTGGCTGTGTGAAAGACAATCTGACTTATCATTCAAACTGAAAAAATACTCCATATATGCGACAATAGGATCAAAGAAACTAGACTCTATTTGCTGCCCTAACTCCTCAACATAGACCTCCAACTGCAAACTGGCAATGCAAGCATCCACGGGCAGCTCTATTGTTTCTTGTTTTGAAGAAGGGAGAGTTTCCAAGAACTTTTTGGGATCTCGGAATTCATATGATTGGATCTGATCATTTAAATATTGAATCTCCTTCTCAAATTTTTCAACAACTAACTCAAAGAAATCAGTTTTAGCTTTAGGAGGAAACTTCAGAGATCTCAAACATTGAAGCACGGTAATGAAAAATAATTCATCAATTTCAATATCCACTAACTGATCTCTAACTTCTTTTAGAACTTCACAAAATACAAGGTTTGCCACATACCCTACCATTTTATTTTAGTTCATGAACAGATCAGTGAGTGAATCTCTGGATTTAGTTGGAGTCACCAGGTGAATGTTTCAGCCTTCATATGTGTCTGACTGTTGTCCACCATCAGCAATCAAATCTGCAGCTTGAATGATCTTTCCCGGAGAAGATTTGTCACCTCTTCCCCAGTGGAGTTGCCACTATGTTAGAGCATAGATTGACCTTAGGCTGAAGGGAGGCAATCCTAGGATAACCACAAACCAAGCTTAACCTAGTAGCTAGCCCTACCAGGTCGAGAGAGGGCTCTCTCCTTGTCAATCTCAGTGGAGGTGACTGAATCAAATATAGATTTTAGGCTAGGTATAGTAGCTTAAAGGATTTGATTGGATCTGTTTTGGGTCGAAAACAGCAAGAGAAAGGGTGATTGGACTATGGAATCGATGTCAGTTTCTGCCGGAAAACCTGGGGAAAATTAAGTGCCATGTTCAGCCAAGTGAAGATTGTAAATGTGAGAAGTATGAGGGAGAAAGCCTGCTGCCTTGTAGGCATCAGACAAAGGATGAATCTACAATAGCAACTTTAGATGAAAGAGAATCACGAGGTTGCTCAACAGAGCATCTAGCCAAGGATGAATTCTGCTAAGACAACCATTACAACTAACAACAAAATCATCATGAAAGGAGCATCATTACAGATGAATTCCTAACATATCACTGAGATAATACTGTAACAAGGCAGAAAAAACATAATGTGTAAATTAATTATAGGAAAAACATACTAAACATTAGCACCATGATGAATCCCAAATCCAAAGGGAAAAAGACTGCTTTATTAAAATGATATTCAGGAAAAATCTTCTTACACAAAGCCAAGATAGCCTCTCTGCTACAAAAATCGAACCTCTACACTATGAAATTCATAAAATTTATACATTTATCTCATCCATGTATTAAGGGAATTGAGTTCAACCATCTTCTTCAAAATAGAATTGTTTACATTAAACTTGGACCGAATTTCTAAAAATAGGCGTTGAAGATGAACTTGTATCTCCTAAACCATAGCACCTATTACAAAATTGAAAGAGTATTTTGTAGATAATGTCATTTTGGAGAAAAGCCTCTCTCAAAGTTTTGAAATTTGTTTCCAGTTGCTCATAATCTATGCCACAAAATCATCCCTAAAACAGAAAATCATTAAAAATTTAAATCTGTGAAAATGAGATATAATGATCTAGTCACATATCCAAATTCACGACACGTGAATAAACTAAAAGAGGTTTTTGTTATATGGCTCGTGGTTAAAAAAAAAATCCTTGGGTTTTTCAAAATTACTTTCCATCTGTTGTAAAATGGCACCGCACTAAAATGACTAAAACAGTAAAATAAAGAAAAGCTTTGCTTTGTTTTAATGTAAGCTCCAAATATCACTACATATATCCCACATAGTAGCACCTGTGGATAAACTGATGGAGGTTTTCGTTATTTGGTATGTGATGGACAAAAACATCTTTCACTTTTGAAAAATTCCTTACCATTATTTCAGAAACTAATCTTGTACTAAACTTGTCATTGTGTGTAGCAATTGACCTCAAAACATGCATAACCAAGAATTGCTCATTCATTTTGATCATATCTTTTGATCCAGAAACTAGTTACGGGAGTGTGATATACCGTTGAAAATATTTTTCCAAGCTTCTTCTAATGGAAATACTTAGGATATTATTTTCACTGAATATCATGTGCAAAACATCTCTAAAAGCCAGACATAGTAAGAGCCCATTTTGATCCCTGGTGACAGGCTGCGAAGACTAGAACTAACAGGAAGTTTACTCACACTTCCTATCCCAAGATCCTATCCTGAACTAATGTTTGTTTTCTCTATAAAGAGTTATTGAAAACTATCTTCCCCAACATGGGATCAAACATCAAACAACTGTGCCTTATAATCCCCAACAGAACAGTGTAGCTGAAAGAATGAATAGGGCAATCTTAAATATGGTGCGCTCCATGATGTTGTTCAAAAATGTAAAATTGATGTTTTGGACTGATGCAGTTCTATGTGTTGTATATATAAAGAATAGGTTTCCATCTAATGCTATTAGAAACAAGACTCCCTATGAAATGTGGTATGGGAACATTCCTTCGGTAAAACATCTCAAGGTCTTTGGTTCCACCTATTATGCCTTGATACCAAAGGTACATAGAAAGAAACTTGGTGCAAGAAGTCATAAGTGTATCTTCTTGGGGTATTCAAACACCTCCGAAGCATACCATCTCTATGATTAAGTCAATAAAAAGTTTGTTGTATCTAGAGATGTAATCCTTCTTGAAACATCTAAAACTGACAATGTTGTTGAGCGACAACTTGATCGCTTGGATAGATTCGTAATGAAAAATCATTTCAAGAATTTCATAATCAGATCCCACATCTTGAAGGGGGGATTCATATACTAGATCAACCTATGGAATCTTCTTCTGAAGCACTCTCTCCCCCGCATGAAACTCCAACAACGAATGATACTTTAAGTGATGTGATTGATAGAATTGGGAGACTCAATCTTAATTCAGTCCCAACTCAATCAACGGAGCAGCCTGGACCATCTGAGGAAGGTCCCCTAAAACGGCTGACAAAGACACTTGAAATTGTTCATCTTGATGAGGTTGGAAATATAGGAACTAGAAATTCAAATCGGAAAAATGGAGGTGATGTAGATGACTTTGATTCACCTATTGATATGCATGTTTCTTATGATTGTGAATTGAATTTGTCTACAGATTTCGAACCAACTTCCTTCAAATAAGTTGCTTCTCATGATGAATAGAAAGAAGCGATGCAAAAGAAGTATTATGCCCTGATAAAGAATGGCACTTGGAAGCTAGTTGATCCTCCATTAGGAACCAAACCAATTGGCTGCAAGTGGGTCGACAAGGACAAGTATAAAGTTGATGGCTTACTTGACAAGCACAAAGCTAGGCTTGGGCAAAACGTTTTGCACAGAAGGAATGGTTCAGTTATGAGGATATTTTTGCCCCCACAGCAAAATGGGCTACCATCTGGACACTCTTTGCCCTAGAAACTCAGAATCGCTGGAAATTCCATCAAATGGATGTAAAAACTGCTTTCTTGAATGGAGATCTAAAAAAGAATTTTTTTATGTCCCAGCCTGAAGGATTTGTGGTGAAAGGACATGAGCATGAATTATGCAAACTTTTGAAATCCTTGTATGGCCTCAAACAAGCACAGTGAGCTTGGTATGAAAAACTAACTAAGCATCTTATGAAACTCAATTTCAAACATTATGATATTGATGATGCAACTTTATTTGTCAAGAAAGTTGGAAAAAAAGTTGTATATCTTGTGGTATATGTATATGATCTTTTGATGACAGGGAACAATGAAAGCTACATTACATCCTTAAATAAGGAATTGAGGAAAGGTTTTGAAATGACTGATTTCGGCTATGTTCATTACTATCTTGGTATTGAAGTAACTCAACATCTGAAGTCCATATTCCTTTCTCAAAAGAAGTACATTGGAGATCTGTTGAACAAGTTTGGCATGACAGAATGTAATCCTCTTACTACTCAAATGGAACAAAACATAAACCTCACATCCATTGAGGGAAAAGAATTTGAGGATGCAACAAAGTATAGACAGCTTGTATGAAGTCTCAACTACCTAACTACTACCAGACTAGACATTTCATTTTCCATTGGAATCCTCTCCAGGTTTATGAAAAATCCTTGTGAGGGACATTGGTCTACTACAAAAGGAGTTCTAAGGTACTTGAATGGATCTCAAGACTTTGGAATCAAGTATACACAGGTCGACAACTTCAGCTTGATTAGATACTCTGATTCTGCCTTCGATGGAGACAAAGAAATTGGGGTATCTACTTCAGGTTATGCTATGATTCTTGGATCAGGAGTTGTCTCCTAGAGATCACACAAACAATCAGTTCCAACAGATTCCATAACGGAGGCAGAATATGTGGCAGCAGCTGAGGTAACAAAACAATTTGTGTGGCTCAGGAAAATTCTTGAAGATTTGCAGGTAAAACAAGTACAATCGACTCCACTCATGATTGACAATACTTCGGCAATAAAGTTGGCCAAGATCCCAAAGTTACATGATCGAACGAAGCACATCAATACTAAATATCATCTCATTCAACATCATGTTGAGGCCAAAACAATCCATCTCTGCCATTGTTCCACTAATGAGAAAATTGCAAACATCTTGAGCAAAGCTCTTGGAAGAGAAAAGCTTGAAAGATTTAGAACGATGCTTGGAATCACCAACATCCTTTCATATTAGGGGGGGGAAAGTTGACACCTAATCATCAGGATTGGGTGAATAACTCAAATTGATGTAAATAAATAATATAAAATATGAATAGTCGTCAAGAGATGAAATGAACAGTATCTCCCTCATGTATATAATAAAGACCAACCTGAATGAATATAAATGAATTGTTTTGAGGAGTTACCTCCTGGTCTGACATATTTTATGTGTATTTATTTAGTGTCTTCGATAGGGGTGTTGACGTATGATATTTGGTTGGACTCTGACTCAAACTCATGCAAAAGACACTGCTTGAAAATATCCAATTCAATGAAATAAGTTGTATTCTACAAGTGAGAGTCTTTCATACATTCATATTTGTTCCATGCATCCTAGTCATTATAACACATGCATAACCAACAAAAATATTTCCAATGCTTTCTAAAAAATATTTGAAACCAAAATAAATAAGATTTTAACCATCTAAGCAGAAGAATAAATAAGAAAATGTTGATTTCTCTTTTATAAAAACTTTTTAAGAAAGAAAAAAAATTATTTCCTAAAAAAAATAAATCTTTTAGGACATAGATCTTGCTAACAAAGTTCAGCTGCAAATCCTTTTTCACTCCATGAGCAGGTTCCCATCCCTTTGAGTTTACAGACACAACTACATGTCAAGATTTGGGTGACTAACACTTTGTCGCAGAGGCCACAGAGAGTTACTGTCTCCACTAACGCACTGGTTGTGTAGACACAGACCTTTATAAAGATCTGTTTACTCTACTAACCTGCGTTAGTGTGGGAAAAGAGTTCAAAACAAGAATTTTGGGATTAGATCCAAGACTCAATATATGAGAGAAGAATGCAGGAAGGTCTTGGTGGGCTAGAAAAGGAATGCAAAAGTATAGGGAGGTCTAGAAGGAGGAGGAAATTGAGAACTGTCTAGTTGAACCGGGAACTAAATATATAGTCCCCAGTGGAGTCACCAATTCTACTATAGGATAAAATGCACGATGTATGGAGAATGGAGATACCCTCAAGGGTCTTCCTGGGACCCTTGGCAGACTGTAAGATTATCAACAACTGTCACAAATCTACATGCATGTCCATATACAATAACTAACTATGAAATCAAAACATATTCATTACCTCAAGCCTACGTGTAGATTTTTTAGAGATCACAATGTAGCTAGGTGGAAGTCCCCTGAGCCGGCTCCATACCAAGTCCTGCACATAGAAGAGACAAGCATAATCATAACATAAAATCTTGATAACTAATAAATGAATATATAAAAGACATCTAGTTACACATAACTAAGCTACTCATGCTAAAAGGTATTGGATGAACAACTAAATGAATGATAGTACCAACACCACGGAGTACACAGTACAACTGTAGTTCTATATTAATATCAGAAGAGTCAATACAACCATCTATTGCATCAGCCTTCCCTTACCCCTCCAACTCCTCTCTCTCTCTCTCCCTTCTTACCAACATCTTATGCTTAGATTTTAGACTATGCTCGACAATCAAGTAAGCTATCCTTTCAAATGATTGGACCTCTATCACCATAGCCCTAGCTTTGTTTATGTAGAAATTGAGTTAGGGTTGCCAAGTTCCTCCATGAGTCTCTTAAGGTAAAAGAAATGATGTTTTCATGCTTTTGAGCTCTTTCCCATTTGCCTCCTTCATTAGGATTATAAATCCCACAAATAGGTCGAACTTTAGATGTTTCCTTGCTTTTCTGAGTAGATTTAGGAGGGAATATAAAGATATTTATGAGTCAATTTACTCCTTTGACCTCTACATTCTCATTAGGATCCACTAATGTTGTCCCCGAACCAACAAGTAGAGTTAGTAGGGTCACTAATGCTCCCTTAGGCTTACAAAGAAGCTTTATAAAACATGTTTTTAGTGTTTAGGCAGCGTTAGTATGGAAACAAGGCTTGTGAACTTGGTCTTTGCTTTAGCTATCATGTATTTCCCCTCTATGTTGATGAGGGGGTCATTTTGCTATATAACAATAACCAGATACAGATAGCACCCGAGGATCAATACAAAACCACTTTTACATGTCCATGGGGTACATTTTCTTACCGAGTGCTTCCCTTTGGACTATGTATTTCCCGGCTACCTTTCAAAGGGTAGTCTTGGCTATTTTTGCTAACCTTGAGTGTGTAGAAATATATATGGATGACTTCTCTGTGTTTGGTGATTCATTTCAGGAAGCCCTCGGGAATTTAGAAAAAGCGCTTCTTTGATGCCAAGAAGCTCATCTCGCCTTGAGTGACAAGAAATGTGTATTAATGTGCAAGGCGGGAGTGGTCCTTAGCCATCTTATTTCCGACAAAGGTATCCAGGTTTACCTTGCAAAATAGAAGTCATTTTGAGTCTTCCTATACCCAAAACTCAAAGGGAAGTGATAGGTTTTCTAGGTCATGCAAGCTGCTATAGGAGATTCATTGATAATTTCTCAATGATAGCTACCCCCCTTTTCTGACTTTTGGCTAAAGATAGTGAGTTTTCTTGGTCCACAACTTGCCAACAGTCCTTTGAGACATTGAAGAAAAATTAGTCTAGGCACCAATTTTGAGAGGACCAAACTTGTCCCTGCCATTCCATATTTCCACTGATGCCTTAGATACTACTATTGGCATAGCTTTAGGACAAGAAGAAGACAAACAATTTTATGTTGTTTGTTTCATTAGTAAAAACTTGTCACCCTTTGAACTCAATTATACGATTACTGAGAAAGAGTTTTTAGTTGTCATTTTTTCTATTAATAAATTCAGACATTATATTACAGGATATGAAGTCTTTGTACATACTGACCATTCCACAATAAGATATTTGATGAATAAACCATTAACTAGTGGTAGAGTGACTAGGTGGTTTCTATTATTACAGGAACTTAATATTACTATTGTTGATAGACTAGGAAAATCAAATGTAGTAGCAGATTACCTTTCAAGATTAAATAATCATGGTGAAGCAATTCTTATTGATGATGATTTTCCTGAGGAACATATTTTTTTTGTGTCAACAAAATCTCCATGGTTTGCAGACATAGCTAACTATTTAGTCACCAGAAAATTACCACCTCACTTAACTGCTCGTGACAAGCGGAATGCCATTAAGAAAAGCATTGCATATTCCTGGATCCAAGGAGACCTCTTTTACATCGGAGTAGATCTCATTATATGTAGATGTGTAAGAGAGGAAAAAGTGTTTGATATCTTAAAATCTAGCCATGATGAACCTTGTGGGGGTCACTTCACCAATAAGTGAAATGCATACAAATTTTTACGAGCTGGATATTTTTGGCCTACCTTGTTCAAGGATGCCAAACAATCTGTCAAGCGGTGTGATAGTTGTCGGTGAATTGGCTATCCTAATCAAACTAATGAAATTCCTTTTATGTCCTTAGGTTATGATTGATCCTTTTGAAAAATGGGCCATTGATTTCATAGGACCAATATATCCAGCATCATCAGATAAAAAGCATACTTTTGTTTGTAAAAATTTTGTTACAAAATGGGTAGCAACTAAAGTTGTTCATTTTGCTATTGAAAGAGTTGTTAATTTTATTTTTACAGAAATATTTACTATATTTGGTGTTCCTAAAGAAATTGTTTCTGACAATAGACCGCAGTTTATTTCTAAACTAGTATAGGGTGTGATGGAGCAGTAAAAAATACGGCATAGCAAATCTACACCGTATCACCTGCAAGAAAATGATCAGGTGGAGTCCACAAATAAGGTGATTGAGTCCATCCTCACAAAGATGGTAAACATGCACATAAAGGATTGTATTGAAAAATTACTCGAAGCATTATGGGCCTATCATACCACTTGGAGAAATAGCACAGGACACACACCATATGAGCTGGTTTACAGGAAACAAGTCCTCTTTCCGATAGAATTATGGATCAAGACTTTCAGGATTGCAGTCCAATTGGGACTAGATCTCTCTGAAGCACAATAGTAACATCTTCTACAATTAAATGAGTTATATGAATTCCATAGGTATGCTGTCTGTAGAACATCTTGGTTCAACAACATCGCAAGAAGTGGCATGACAAGACCATTTAGAAGATGCAATTCCAACCAGGTGATTGGGTACTCCTTTACGATTCAAGATTCAAACATTTTAAAGGAAAATTACATACACGCCAGATGGGACCCTATGAGGTGGTCAAAGCATTCAAAAATGGAGCAGTAGAAATGAAAACTATTGATGGATGGAATTTTGTGTTCCTTGTAAACAGGCATTGATTGAAGGTATATTTTCAACCCCTTACTAAAGGATATTTTATGCAACAAGTCCAAAAACCATATGAAAAGGAGTTGGTAGATGGTAAAACCAACTTGTTGAAGATTTGATTCCTTCTTGTCCTTACTGAAAAATAATAAATGAAAAAAATGACAAAAATAAAAACTATAAAAAGAAAAAAATTTATGTAATTATGAAAATCAGTTGACTGATATGATTGTAGAATGATCAACCTAAAATCCAGCATGCTGGTAGGAAGATAAAAATTTTAATAAAAAGGGAATGTTACTTGATTTTAGATATGTTGGATGCCACCAAGAAGAAGCAAGTTCACGAAACCGAGCACTTACGCAAGTTTGGGGTAACTAGCATGGACATTTTTGTTAAAGTAGACGCTTACTTCTTCCCACTGTAGTTATTTTTTTCTCCACCATTGCATATAGATTTCAAGGTGAAAATTTTTTCTTTCTTCTATTTCCCATTTCGAAATTTCCCACTAAGCTTCTTTTCTGAAATCCCCAATGAATTACCTTCCTCTTTCTTCTAAGCAACTACGCTTGCCCAATTTCGTAAAATCCCTCTTCTCCCTTGAAATTTTTCCCCACATCCTATTTCGTTTATTCATCTTGGTGATATTGTTTCTGAAATCCCTACTGTAATATTCCTTCCCATTATAAAATTGATTGCAGAATTTGATGCAGTCAATCCAGAAGGCATGTTCGAGAAACACTGAAGGATGGCGAATAATTTTTTCTTGTATAATGAGGAATTTTTTTTAAGTCCAGCTACAGAAGTATGTCTTATCAGGTTCTCTATTTTGGTAAAAGTCTTTGGTGTAAGCACAACAGTACAAGCAAGTTTAGCATAGAAGTAAAGATGACTACGAAAGCAAAGTAAAATGTACACAGTCCTGGACTGGTTTATCAAGGATATTTATGGACTTGTACTTTTCTCTATATGTGTATTGATATGTTATATCATTCCTTGTTTTAATTGATGCTATGTTTCATTATTTACTAACCTAGGAAAAATATTTAAAGTGCAAGATGTATAGGGTTTGAAATCTAATATTTTTAATAGGTTCTAAAGTATGTCTTAATTTAATTATGACTTTGACTATGGGATGGTACTATTGTTTGATAACCTGCATTCGCCCTACTTGAAATAATTCCACATTTCTTGATCATTATTAGCTTACCCGTAATCTAATCATTATAACCATTGTACCACTACCGCCTATATTGCCATTGCATCCAATCATTATGATTCACCCGTACCAGGTTCACACGAATCAACATCTGATATGGGGGGGTTGTTCCATCATAGCTAGGTGAGTGGGAGTAAAAAGATAGAGGTCAACGAACCTTTAGCATAAAACTCTCGGTGAACATTGGAGTCACTCAGAAATTCCTTTGAGGGTGAAATTAGAGAGGGTGAAGTGTAGTTCAAAATGGCACCTGTGAGGAGTGAGTCGTTGTCTTTGCAGGATATTGAGAAAACTACAGAGTACAGGAATAGTCTTGCACTATTGCAAGAATCTGGGTTCATGCCTTTCCTATAGAAGTTTGATGGGTTCAACATGGCTATGGTATTGGAGTTTGCAAGGACATTCAAGGGAGGCCGAGCCAGGGTCAGGTCATTGAAGTTCAAAATTATAGAGGAGTTTATTGCACAAGCCATAGGCTTGCTACTTATAGGAGAGAACTGGTTTAAAAAGGAGCAGCTCACAAAGAAATGTTAGCACCAGTTCATGGTTGACAAGAAAATTAAGGTAGACTAGAGGAAGGAACTTCCATAGACTGCCATGGTTAGGAAGTGTGTCAGCAAGTGGCGAGAACTATTGTTTATACTGCAGAAATTCATAATTGGGGAAGGACGATATATATTGGTGATTGTATACCACCTTCAGTTACTGTTGCATTTCGATTTGGGAAAATTGATTAATTTCCCTTAATACTTGCTCAGGAGTCTTCAAAAAATGGCGAAGGGTGTGCAGAGTGGAAATGCAAGCCAAGCCACAACTAAGCTTTACCATCATGGGCTTATCACGATTCTGGTCAAGAAGAGGCTAGAAGAAAAGGGAGTAATGTGGGAAGCATTTCTGAAAGAATTTTGAGCAAGTGGTGTACAGAAGTATGCTAGCACGAGTACAAGTAAGAAGAGGAAGGCAAGGACATCGTCTCCTGCCAAGCAGCGAAGTGAAAGTACACTAGTGCAAGTAGAGAAGAAGGTTGTTGAAAAGACACCACCCACGACAAAGAAGAGGAAGACTAGAATCTTGGTGAGAAGGAAGACTACCTCCCAAGGGGAAAACCAATCAAATTATTGTAATTGATGAATCACCCCATGTTTCCCCTACATTTCATAACCTATCGATGCTTGCAGATGCAATGGCACACACTGTGGAAGATGACGAGAATGAGGAAGATGACATCTTGTAGTCAACATTTTCCAGTAGGTTAAGGATTAGGAAGATGACACTGAATACTAGTGAAGTCCAAGCAGAGGGTTGTGAGGATGAAGAGGAATAG
>APFE030178136.1:39200-80645 GCA_000404065.3 Pinus taeda
CTCCATGAAAGGGATTCCTGTGGGAAAAGTGATTTTTCAGGCTTTTGAGAACCTATTTTATCTCCAGCATGAAGTAAAACATCTCTTTATAAACAAGCCTACTTTTGCAAAATACACAAAAATTGATGAAATCTATAGAAGAATGGTAAATATTAAATTATCAAACGTAGAGTCTTGGGAAAAGCTGAATGATTTACTATGAAGATGAAAGGTAAAATAGAGAAGTCAAGAGTATCAAAGGTAAAATAGTAAAGAGTAACAAATTTTAAAGATGAAAGAGTATCAGTAAAAAGGTAGTATCGAGTTCTTGAGGTAAAATAGCTCAAAAATATTTACAAAACCTGATATTTTCATTAAAAAATAAATAAAAAAGGGGAAATGTACATATATTTTTACCATTTACCATTTTACCTTTACACTGAAGACTTTTTACCCACTTTTTCCCTAGCTTTTCCAGAGCAAATTACGGGAGATCCGGGAGGTCAATCGTCGACCCGTTAGTTCCAAGTAACAACTGAATCCATGAGTTCCATTTTATTGCTATTCATTTATGCTTTTAGCCATTTTTAAGATTTTTTAGGGATGTTTTTTAGAACAGAAATTGCCCTCAGTCAACGTGATTTCCGGGCACAATATTGCACCGACCGAGGGTTATTTGCATAACCATCCACCTCGACCAGTGCAACTATTTCTAAATCAAGCACGTTGGTGCTGTGGATGGGGAAAACAATTTTTTCTCAAGAACTGATGGTTAAAAATTGAATTTATGTGCCAAAATTTATGATTAACTCAAATAAATGGCTTTTGCAGGAGAGAAATTGTCGAAAATGGTGGATTGGAAGGAAAGAGAACATGAAGATGTTTACACCCAAGCATTGAATGATCCAAATTGCCTGGAGTCTTTGATGTCTTGCGGGCTCCTTCAAATTTTCTTTACACCAGGGATGTAGTCCCAGCCCGAGCTGCTTCGATACTTGATAAGCCTTTGGGACATCAATCGCAAGATTTTTGTCATTGGGGACCAGGAGCTGGAGTTGACAACTTCAGATATCTACTTCATCACTGGATTGCCTCACAAAGGTGAGCCACTGAAATTGTATGCATCACGTCTGATTGGGGCAAGCATATCTTCCCTACTTGTTGAACATTGTCCTGAGGCCCTGAAATCCAAGAGTGGGAAGATAGAGATTTCCAGTGTGCGGGATCTGATACTGAGGGTGCTTCTATTGACTATCAACGGAGTGGTGGGGTCCCAGGTAGAACATGAGACTAACAAGTCGAAGTTCCTTAATGTTATTGACTGCACAACTCCGATGGTATTCAATTGGGAAGAGGCCATGAAGATGAACATCAAGTGCCAGTTGTCTAAGGCCAATGTAGGGAATTTGAAACAATTTTTCTTCGGATTAGTACTCGTGACTTTTTTCTTGGAACAAGTGTCACTGTTCCAGTATCAGTTGACTGAGTTTGATCCTCCTACACCACGTGATCCGAAAATGCCTCGCTAGAGTCATTTGATGCCAAGGATCACTGGGGGGTCAACGTATGTCATACCAGGTGACATTATTCTCATGGCTACGATGATAGAAAATCATCGTGGAGTAAAAGTCATACAGTGGCACTGATATCCATCGAGAACCAGATATGCCCTTACCAGATGGAGAGGACTTCAATGATGAAGGTAAAAAAAACAAATTTTTTATTTTGATGTTTTTAATTGTTTTTGCTATATGCGTGCTTATAAAATTTCTCTTGTCTATGCAAATGTTGGACTAGAGCAGCCATATGGGATGTCCCTGATAGCCAGGTGCATCCCCCATCCTATTGATGTTGTCACCCCTTATCAGGAATGGACCGATAATGAGGAGGAGATCGCGAGGAACCTCCAGGGGTAGAATCATGGTATCCTGAAGTATGCTCGGATAGGAGACATGCCTCGGTATTACCAGAGGCACACAGTGGGAGTCTTAGATCGGATCTGCTAACTACTAAGTCGTGTTGCACAAACTGCCACATGCTGACATGACCACCATGCTAAGTAGTTCCTAGGTCCAGTACTTACATATTTTTGAGGTCTGCGTGCCACGGATGTATGAGGCCTACAAGCCACCGATGTTATTATAGACATACATATTATTTTTTGGGTTCTGATGTATCAAACATTCTCTCACACTCACACACACACACACATATATATATGTTGCATTTTCCTGTCTATTATGGTACAAATGGTTTGTCTTATCTTTCACATGTTTCGCAAATGTCTATTCAACATGTAATTAGCTAATGAATCTGTTAATGTATTCATGCATCTAGGAATATGATGATATGTAATATAATCAAAATTTCTTTCAAATAGACAGATGTAGAGATACATTTGTGATATTTTAGGGTTCTTGATGGAATATTTCACGTTGAGTTGAAGGATGACAAGCTATGAATCCAAGTTGACAACCAATTCTCTGATGCCTAGAGTGATGGCTCCTGATAACAGTTTGATGATCACACTATATTCAACAATTTTTTTGGTTGTATGACCTAAGCAGATACCTTGAAGGTCAATCAACTCACTGTTAGGGTTGTAGATAGCCCATGCTACGGCTGATAGGTTTCGGGTGCTTCGGCAAGCACCATCCGTGAAACCAACATGAGGAGCTACAGACATCTACAAAGCAAGGAAAGCATAGTAAACAGGAAATTTGTTTGAAAACTATCACACAAAACCACACTATACAAAAATGAATCACACACTAATGTACATGAGTAACCATGCAAGATAATCTAAGCATAGTACTTTTTGAGGTAGTCCATGGTGGGACTTGGGTAATCAATCAACACCGAAGAACAATGGAGTTTTACCGTTTTCATGACGAGTAAGCATCTACTCGGTCGAATAATGGAGTAGAACTCATATAAGGCTTTGCCCCCATGTCCCCTAGGTGAAGGAGGGTTACGGGTCAGGTGGAAACCCCATTACAATAATGAGCAATCGGTGAAAATTTGAGGAAGGTGAAAAATCCCGAATCCATGACGGGATAAAGGAGCCCTTAGTTGAAATATCTTGATCATGTTAGGGTAAACTAACACATCAATGAGAAACGGAGAAGAGTGTTCTTCAAAACAGTTAGACATGACCACCAGGCGAGGCAAGAATGAGGAGTGATGATGAGTATCGATCCATGGCGGTTCCTTAAGAGACATGATTTCAATGATACCTTCATCAGTGAGGAAGGACTTGGCTAAGGGATCAGATGATTCCAAATTTCAAAGCCAATGGGATTGAGAATACATATGGAGAGAGGTCTTTGGTATATGAGGATTAGAGGATATAGAGTTCGAAGTCGAAAGAATTTCCACATAATTGACTTTAGTGGGACTAAGCGACATGGCCTTGCCCCAAGTATCAACAACATATAATGCAGGTATGAATGAGGGATCAAATTTCACCGAGACCATGTTGACAAAGGAAAGATGAGGAGGTAGGAGTGGAAAATTCCCATTAAGGTAGAATATTTGAAGAGTCTTGCCCCCACACTCTCATAGGGAGCACCAGAGTGCTTGACATATGGAGCGTTGCCATCCGAGGAGGAAGAAGCAAAGAAAGACAATTGGTCAATAGTGAAAATCTTCCCTTGATGGGGAAAATGGATCATGTGAAACAAAGAGGAGGCCATGACATGCATTGCATGAGTCCAACATCCACTGAGTAGAAGATTATAATTGAGATTGGTGTCAACAATATCTACTTTGACTTGCACTATCTTGCCTTCCAGGGTGATGGCAAGGTTAGATAAGAAATTGAAGCATCACGAATTGCACCCATCAAAAGCTTCCAAAGTGTTCAAAGATTGGTTCAATGCAGGGGAACCAATAGTCTTCCAGCATGCAGTTGACATGATGCAGGTGGAAGCACCTTCATCTATGACAGTGCGGTGGATGGTCTTCACATTAATGATTACCTTAATAAGAAAGGCAATTTGATGAGGGAGTCACGGAACATGGTTCTCCAGTTCGAAACAGATCAAATTGGAATCGGTGGGATCGATGCCCCTGATAGCCGACAACAAAGATTTCTGCTATGATGGGTAGCTTTGGAGTACCTCAAGAGTTGACATGGCTAATGGCACTTGAGCCAAATCCTAAACAATATTATAATGCTGAGTGGCTCAAGCGTTGGGATTATACGACGATTTCCACAGCACACCTTGAGAGGGTGGCTTTATAACAGAATCAGGGTTAGGGTGCTCGAATTCTAGAGGGCCAGAACTCAGGGTGGAAGAAGAAGAAGAAGCTTATTTTTCTTTCCTAGATGTCGAATATGGAGTTTGATAATCTTTCGATCAGGTAGCCACATTAATGTGCATGCTCATGATGAACACTTGATATCCAGAGGAAGTAGATCAGGGTTGGTCTACCATTTGAGTCTGCTAAGACAGAAATGGCTCTTTAAGGACAACAAGGGTCCCTTTGAGTAGGCAACTAACTTTGGATCGTCATGGACAATTAGTATAGTGATCCTCCTCACAAATTAGGTAGGGATACTTAGGTTTCCATTGCGAAGATTCGCTAGCAGACGATTTGGGAGGACCCTATTTTGAGGCATAGACTTTAGCTTTGCCTTTGCCTTTCTTTCTTCCTTTTGAGGATTTGTCCACTGTGGTAGACTAGACAGTGCGGACCTCTGAGGTATTATCAGGGCCTCGTAGACTTTGAGATGGATTATTAGGAGCAGCATTTGAGACTAACTTTTTTTTGGAAGAAGTTTTAACGGGGATCAGTGATACTGAACAAATAACTCCATCAATGGGAGGAACATCTGGTGATTTTCATAATGTAGGGTCAAATGATGGCCATGGAGCATTGGGTGAAAATTTGTACAAGGTGCCATATTGAGAGTAAACCAGATCCAAGTACTGGGCATGGGCAATGGCCTGCTCTTTAGTGATGCATCCACCCATAGCTATATTGCGAGCAATTAGGGCTATGAATGATTTGGTAAACCATTCAGCCAGCAACTGATCAGCTATATTGAACTTGATCAGCTATATTGAACTTGATGAGGTATGTCTATGTCTCCATTCATGGATCTTGCTTAAGTGATGTGAGAAAATAGGTGTTAGTTTCATAACGAAAAAATAGTTGAAAATGCATGAGGAAAGCTGTGGCTAACGAATTGAAGTCATCGAAATTAATTCGAGGATCTCGATGTACAATTTCACTGGGCACCCATGAGGGTTCATTGGAAAATATGAAGATGAATGGAATCATCCATGTATGAGTTCGACGAGCACCAGAGATGATATGTCATCACATGGGCCTCGGGATTTTCTTTAGCTTTTCCATCAAACTTTGGGCAATCACTTGGTAACTTGGATAGAACCAGAGGCTAGTATGGTGAATGAAGAATCAGATCATTCGTAAGATGTGATACCTGACAACTCAATTGTAGCCAAGAAATGTAATTGAGTGTTAAAAGGCATGGGAGGTTGATAAGCGGGCCCATAAGGAGGAGCCCATCCCTACTGGTAAGGATTTTGACCCCATAATGGGGGATTTTGACCATATGGCATCTGAGGCTACCCCCATTACAGATTACCTTGACCAAAGGGAGAATTCAGACCTTGAATACCTTGAAATTGTCCACGAACAGGTTGTTGATAGGCAACACATGGGTTAAAAGGAGGTTGGGCCTATTGACCTTGGACATATGGGTATTAGACTTGTTGTCTTGGAACATAGGGCTTATGGAACTGTTGTCCCTGAACAAGAGGCTTCTAGACTTGCACTCCTTGGGCATAAGGTTGATACACTTTTTGCCCTTGGACCTAGGGGTTTTGTACCTAGTTCCCTTGGTTGGTATGATTCTAAATCTTTTTACCCTAGATAAGAGGATTCTGCACCTACTACTGCAGTACTTGACCTTGACCATATCCCTGCAAGGGTTGACCCTGTTGATATGTATACAAGGGTTGCTATTGCCTGGGTTGGTTCTGCTGCTGCAAGGGCTAACCTTGGGGTTGCAAAATTTGTCCCTGGGGCTACAAAGGTTGGCCCTACGAAGGTATGGTTAAGAGGTATGTAGAGCATATTACATCTGCTATTGCGTGGCCTGCTGCAAATGTCAAAAGGATTGACCTTGTAGTTGATGTAGGTGACCTTATTGGGGGATAATATGCCCTTGTTGTTGTGCATAAATCCCTTGCTACAACAAGGGTTTCCCTTGTGGTAACAAAGGCTGCCCTAGTTGCTACAAAAGTTGTCCTTGTTGTTGCAAGGGTACTTGAACAATGCCTAGGAAATTAGTGAACTATCGTAGCCAAGCTGGATGTACTGGCCAAGTTGGAGGGTGTAAGATTGATTATCTAATCCTTAAGAACCATATGGAATGTAGGGATTTTGGTATTGGACTTGGGCCCCATAGGGCTGATGATATTGAACATTTCTCGATCCAAATGAACAATCAGGATTCTGAACCTATTGGTATTAGACATTGCTTGATCTAGTAGTGTTAGCAAGGTTGTAAATAATACCAGAAGAGGGTTGGTTTATACCAAGCTTGTGAGCCTATGAGCTACTCACATTAGTAGCACCTGACACCATAGAGACATTCAGGTTCTGCACCCAAGGTAGTGGCACAATCTGGCCACTGACTAATGGGACAAAAGAATTGGCAGAGACAATCTTTGAAACTGTCAGCTGAGACTGATTTGTAACTGGGATCGATGATACAAGAGTGTTCGGGATGGTGGGCTTCACCGGGACTATAGTAACAACTGGTTGGGAAGTCATGTTTGTGACAAATGGACCTAATGTAGGCCTGATGCCTGATGCCCAAACAGAATTATGGTAGAGTGATGAGGCACTAGGTATTCCTGAAACTAAGTGTCCCAAAGACACATAGCTGGGTGGAAAAATAGCGGGAATACCTTTCGAATAAGGGAAATCCTCGAGAGGGAACTCTAACTGTAATTGTTCCCCCTCAATAGTTTGTGGAGTATAAACTTCGAACTCATTTGGAGAAGTGACTAGGGCATCGCCTTTGGGTTCGATGTTTGAAAACAAACAACGACGAATGGTTGAACGTGTATTGGGGGATAGTTCCAAAGGAACACCCGATTGGTTGTACGGGCTGTAAGGATGTTGCAATGATATCTCAACAATGTCAAATAGAGGGTTCAAAGGATAGATAACCAGTCCAAGATGACCGTTAGTGGTCAACGAGTTCTCTGGAGTTCGAACGAGATTATCCAAAGATTCTGGGCCAAGATCAGTAGATGACCCTGAATGGAAAGTAGGTGAAGGATGAGATGACAATGGTTGAACAATCAAAACAATTACAAGTTCAACATTTTGGTCCTTATGTGACTGGTAACTTAGGAAATAGCTCCTCAAACAATCTTTTAGATAGAGGAGATGAATAGGAATTGGGTGAACCAGATGGTTCAGCCACGATGACCTTGTCGTAGTCGATAAAAAAAGTAACTTCAAGGCTTTAAAATTTCCTTCCAAGGGAACTCACGATTTGGTCAAAAAGACTAACAACATGTTTTGGATCGTGGACAATCAATTATTAAGATGCATAAAAAACTGATGTTCTTTCATTTTTAAATAGTCAAGAAAGAAACAAAGACGACTCTATCATTTTCGATTGGAAATGAGCTCAAAAGGAAAAATGCTCGAATGATATTTTAAGTTTAATGATTCAAAAATATCAAATGACTACTCTGGATGATCTAGGGAAATAGGATTACCAGGCAACCGTTAATTGCAGAGTACCTCCTAGTGAACCAAGAAGTACGAGTAGAAAATCTTCCCAAATGTTGTGTTCGGTGTATCATACTCGCAAGGCGACTGACTGGACTTCCTAAGGATAAAAGGATTGTAGCCTAGTGGGTTCTCCCGTCATATACTCAATGGTACATGGAACAAAAACCCATGCTAGCACTCTCTAATGACAAAGCTAAGGACAACTGCTAGGTTTACGAATGCTAGAACACATCTCTAGCCTAGACCTTCTAGATATGATTGTAAATGTCAAATGCACCTTAGGTTAATTAAATTCATTTTAGAATTTATCTTGAGCTAAGTTTCAGTTTTCAACTCTTAGCGATGCTACTCAAAAAACCTAAAATGCAACTAAATGGGACAAGACCATTTCAATTCAATGAAATTCTTACACTAGATAGGGTAGAAACTACTCAATCAAATGCAAACAATCAAGCAACTGAAAACGAAATGACCTTTCACTACTTCAATTTTTCAAAAAATAAACTAATGAAAAATGCATTCCAATTCCTAATTTCCTAACAAGCACTTATCAATTAGTCCTTTCGAAATGAAAAAAATTCTCTTCCTTTCTCGAATGCTGATGCAATTCTAATTTTTTAAGAGATGCAAATCATAATGATGCAACAAGCTAGAATTTCATATTTTCTCATGAAGCAACGAAACAAACTTTTCACATAAAATATTTCAATGAAATTTTTTTTGAGACTATGAGCTCTTCAAGTAGATGCAAACATGAAAAGAGAAGTTCATTCAGATCAATGAAACACAGAATTTACCAAACACAAGACCGACAAGATAATCTATGTTGGAAAAAGACGTTCAAACTAGTAAACAAAACCTTTTCAAATTCCTGCTAAAAGAGGTTAAAGTCATAAAAGGGACCAAAAACAAATGCAAGGAGAAAACACACCCACAATCATACTTCATGAGTTCACAAGTTGCTGAATGGATGACTAGCTAGATGTCCTAGCATTGCTAGCCATTCAATGACTCGAACAGTAAAACATCAAGACGAGAAGCCAACAAGAAAGAAAAACCAAATGAAAAGTAGCTTTCTAATCAGGGAGAAAACAGCCAAACGGGCTCACGAGGTCAAAAACACAAGAGAAAAACACACTGGCCGAGATGGGGGCCTAGCCCTAATATTCACTTAAAGAGATCGGCGTGATTGCCTAACTGACAACATGCACCAGAGGCGGGTCAGCACGATTTTTCCTCCGCAATTCGTGATGGTCGGTGCAACTGTTAGCTGATTAAACACGTTGTCTGAGGGAACTAATGAAAAAAATTAGGGACTAGATCTACTACTGATAATTTTGGACTTAGGCCAATAAGCAAGAGAAAAGAAATAGAACCAAAGGGAAAACAAGAAACTAGCAAAGTTCTCACAAAATCATGAAATCCAAATCAAAGAAAAAATGGGATCTCCCGAGTGGAGTCACCAATTTGCGGTGAAGTAAAATTATAAGTGCGGACATGAACGAATTCCTCTAGCCTGATAATGGTTCTAGCCACAATAGATACATTATATGGAAGATGTACTTAGATTAGAATCAATCAAGAAGGCCTACGTCTTGGTCACTTATCCTGCTTGATGATGTCCTTGCTTGCTCTCTCCAACAATCTCTCGCTTCCTTCTTCAAGCTTCTGAAACAAGTAAACAATAATAGCACACAAACATAATAATAGACAAATTTCAATTTAACCTACTTAATGAGTCAAGAAGCATCAAGAAATGAATATGTAATATTACGAAACATGTAGGAAATCAATCAATAGTTGCATATATTAATATCAAAGAGAGATTACAACCATTTGTCTTGACATTGTAGTCTTCCTCTGAAAAGACCAGGTTCCCAAACACTTCTGCTAGCATTCCATGATGGCTTCAAACAACAATAGTTTAAAGGCTCTTCCTTCTAGACTTCAGTCCAAACCAAACACACTTCTCCCTCACACAACTAGAGGGATAGAACTAGTAATAGCTTGCTTGTCTAATCAAAATAATATAGTCACACTCAGCCAACACTCTAACTAGCTTGTGCTTGGGAATAAGGTAGGTTTATATAGGAAATATGAATGGGAGATGGATCCTCTTCTCATGGGAGAAGGACTTATCCCTTGAGTTAGTTCAATAATTATAGGGGAAAGGATCCTAAACTATCATCCTCAACCCTATCCGGCCAAACCATTTACCAGACTTCCTTTATGAAGCTTTGACTCTAATTTAAAAAGAATTCCATAACAAGACTGGCATACCAAGAACATAGCTCAGTCACACTGATCGGTGAGGGTAATAGTGATAATCTCTCTACATCAACGTAGGGGAGACAAAGGTCATTAGCACCAGTTTTGTAAACTGGGCAACACAGAAGTTTTAGGGGAAATGGTACAAAAGGTAAATGATCTGCTCATGAAGAGGGACATAATGGGAGTTTCTCCATGAAGGCAAAGCATGTGGGGTTCACTTTAGAGGTCCTCCAGGATCAAGGAATGAGAAGTAAAGGGACAGTGACAAAGTTTTGTGTAACACCTAGCCAAGCTACAATCTTAGCCATGGCTACCATATATGCTCCTTTTACCTTACTAGCTCAAGTACATGCTATTCCCCAAGACTACAAGAGTAAAAGCTTTCTGTTTGATGGTACTGGTCAATATACTGCATAGAAACATGTAAATAAAATGAATGATTCTTTTGAATTCCATGAAATTGATGAAAAGATGTGCATATGAGATTATTTGCACAAACACTACTAGGAGATGTCAATATGTGGTTTAAGTATTTACTTGCTAGTCATATTTCTGGTTTAACTATTTTTCATAGATTGTTTATCAATAGATGGGAAAGAAAGAAAAATCCTTTAAAAATATTTACTAAATATGAAAACATTAGAAGAGCTCCTAATGAATCTGTTCAGGACTATTGTACTAGGTTTAACAATATTTATAATGCAATCCCTGCAAATATCAAACCTCCACCAGACTTGGCACTAATCAAATTTCCTGATGGTTTTGACACTAATATGTCTTACCAATTGAGAGAAATAAACTCTCCAACTTTAGAACAGATGCAGAGTGATGCAGTTAGTGTAGAAGCTAACTTGTTGTCAAAAGAGTTAGAATGAGGAATGAGAGGAGAGTTATCAATAAGGAAGAACCATCCACTTCAGATGTTAGGATAGATACTTTGGCTAAAATTTTACAAAAGTTAGTGGATAAATTAGAAATTATGGAAAGAAAATCATAATGGGATAATAAACCTCAAATAATAAATCCAAACTTTAGGAAGAATCCAATACTGGTAAATCTAGAGAAGGGCCACCTGATCAATAGATTAGACCACCTTTCCAAGAAAACTCTGTTGAAAGTTCTCACCAAAACGAAGAAGATGAAGACACTCAAATTAACTTAATGGGAATAAATGATGGTAATACTATTTTTCTTACCTAAGAAGAACAAGAATTATGCATGTTACAACAATTACAGTTACAATATGGAGATTCCTTTTATTATAAACAAGGTTATGAATTTGCCATTAGTGAAGTTCATAAGCAATATAACCTAAAGAGTAAGAAAAACACAGAAGCCCCTACTAATAAAATTGTCCAAACTCAGACCGAGAAAACAGTGGGAGCTCCTGCAACCAAAGTGCTGCAATTTCTCTCTAGGGAAACCCAAAAAACTTTCACTCCAAAGATCGCAGCCAGTCCAAAAATTGTAGACATTACAGATACTGTTGTTAAAACTTCAGCTGATATTCAAAAATCACTTTCTCTTAAAACTTCAAAATATGTCCAAAAATCTATTGATACTCAAGCTTAAAATGGTATTTAGATTTCAACTACTTCCCAAACTATTCCAAATCAAAAAATTGAAAATAGTAAAACAGTGGACACCCAAACATAAACTAAATTACCAACTGAAGATAAGAAAGAAAAGACTACAAAAAATCCAATTGCCAAGGAGGAAATCATTCAGTTAGGAAAAAAACAGACTCCATTTAATATCCAAACTGATATTTCCAAATTGAAAATATCATTTCTTTTAACAGAATTGCTAAAAAATGATTCCTACAAATCCCAAATCACTTAAACATTGAATATAGATGAAGGAGAAGACTCTGTTAATTTAAATGATGACCAACGAGAGTTAATATTTGGTCCTGAGGTAAATGGAAAACATGAACAAAGTGGTGTTCCTCAATTCTACATTAGCTTAACTATTCATGATTAAATATTACACAATGCTATGTTAGATTTAGGAGAATCTCACAATTTAATGCCTAAAGTAATTATGGAAACATTGGATTTAGATATTACTAGACCATAGAAATATATTTTCTCTTTTGATTCTAGTAAAGTTAAATGTCTGGGCCTAATAAAAAACTTGTGTGTCACTCTAGTTCAATACCTAGGTAAGAGTATTATCATGGATATGTAGTTGCTGATATCCCTCCAAAGTATGGATTGCTATTACTTCGCTCATGGGGAGCAAAATTGTAGGGATTTCTATAGTTAGACATGTCTTATGCCACAATTTCAGTATTTGGTCAGCCCAAAAAGCTTTATAGAAAAACTTTAATGAAATAAATGGTCACGATCCTTGGGATTGTGGTTTATTGGTCCAACGTATGGACGAAATCATCCATTACGTAGCAAATTTAACGGGTCTCAAAAATAAAAATCAACACATAACATTGAAGTCTGCACAATACATATCTACATTAAAACTCAGAAAATTATTCATTAAATAAAATATTTACATGAGAATTATTCTCATTCCTCACTCTCACACCCTTTCTACTACCTTTAAGACTTATCAATATATACAAAAGGATTCGACAATGATTTTTGGTTCAGATCTCATAATCTACTCAACCATGTCCTAAAAATCCTCTAATTCCACTTTTAACTCAACTAATCATCTATTCTAGGATCCCCTAATCCCTAAGATCTCTATGAGATCTTTACAAGTCTATCATCATTCATATTCTCTCATAATTGAGAATATTTACAATTAAAACCTCACACATTTTTTTCACTCAATTTAAAAAAAATATAGAAAAAAATTAAAAACATCACACTCCCTAAGTCAACCAAATATACAATGATTTTCTGAAGCATGATACTCCTGCATCAGACTCCCAATGTAGAAAAGAAAAATTCATATACTCTTTTCTATTAGGTCTCTCACTTTTCTATAGTAATGTGACAACTACAATTCTCAATGATTTGCTACCTCTAGGATTCCAAACTTTGTTTTGTTGTTGGTCATTCAACCTTTCTTCCTGATGATGTTCCCTTAAACCTTCGATTTCAATATCCAATATAGTTTCTGATTGAAGTTTATTGTTACAACATTGGAATAACAATTCACTACATTTAGGTTCCACATTTGAACATTTTTCTTCCATATGTGCAACATTTTCATGTTCCAACAACATTTTCATTTCTTCAATTTTAACTTTGTTATCATTCTCTATGCTTCCATTGCACCAAATTTGTTGATTTGAAGGCATATTGTCATATTCTAACTTTGGATTATCCAACCACTCTTGTATAAATTTTAATTCTGCTGCAATATCAGTCATGTTTACATCTAAAATTATTTGATGATTATCAACAAATCAATTATTTGTTTACATTTAGCATCATTAACATGTCCTGGATCCAAAAATAAGCTATCAGTTTTTAAAATACAAGACCTTTCGGCCTCATTTTATGCTTCAAGCACCAATCTTTCACAATGGACTTTCTAGGTTTCAACAAATCCTCTTTGTTGTGACTCAATTCCTTTGAGTCTCTCCTTTTCCAACAAAGAAATATGTATTTGTTCAAGTTCTCTAAACTTGTTTATTAGCTTGGCATTCCATTTCTTTTGCAATAGGTTCCATCTAACATATTTCCTCATTATCCATCCATGTCTTCGGTCTTCATTCTCTTTTCCTTGTAGCCATTCCGTTAGTTTGTCAAGTCGCGCTTTCAAATCCTTGATCTCTTTCTTCATCTTTTGTGGTGAACTTTATCCTGTTCACTGTCACCTGCAACAACTAACACTTTACCAAGTTTTTTTAACCTAGGTAGACTGTAGAAGATAAATACCACCTACAATAGAAATTGACCCAAACAAAACTATAACCAAAGAAGCCAAACCAAAAATAAAATCATGTCCACTAATAGAAATATGTCCCCTACAACAATTGTTTAAATTCCATCGAATCCATGACTGAATCCAAAAGAAAAGTAGTGAAATATCCAAGGCCTGGGAGATAAAAGTTAAGCATAAAAAATGTCAGAACAAGCCACAGGTTATTTAAAAATGAATTCCACAAGTTGCCTTAGAATGTCTACATAAGACTGGCAGAAAATCCATTTTTAAACAGGAAAATAACTCTAGGCTTCCTTCGATTGCTTCTTCAAGAATTTTCTAGCTACATAAAATAATTTGTGTCTGCCAAATTGAATCACCTTAATGCAATTCCTCAAATACTCTTTTTCTAAACAAATTTTTCCACGCAGTCTCTCATTAACATTTGCACAATTGAACAAAAAAAAACATTGCTGCTATCTCGCCTTTCAGACTCAATGACTACTTCTATCTGGATGCAAGTCTCCAATGCATCTCATATGTTCACAGGTTCCCAATGTGCAACAATGTGACTTTTTGCAACGAAAATCTCTTCTCAGCTGCTTCACTTCATGGAATTACCAACACTATTCTTTAAATTGCAAGCAATGTATACAATGATTCTTAGGTAGCATATACAATATAATTGGCATCGATCCAAGTGTTAATATAATCATTCATCTTAGAAAGAAAACAATCCATCACAAAAGTTATTAGATGGATAGTAATAAGAAACCATAAATTTTCAACATGTGCTTGGACCAAAATGTATCCTTAATGCCAGAACTCAAACTTTTGTTATGCTTGAACCTGTGGCTTGAATGTGCATTTCCTTCCGTCCAGATTGTATAGTTTCAGCGTATTCCATTGGAATTTTCTAAATTTATGCAGGTCTGTTGGATGCTTTTTCGTGCTCTCACTAGGATTATCTACACATGTTTTAGGCCTTCAATTGTGTGCCTTATGCCACAAGTAATGGACACGATCTTTGCTAGAAAATGCAACAAACTCCTCCTTGAAACATTCGCCAATAAAGCTAGTGAGGTGTGCCCCTCTCTATATCATTTCCAACAGGAATATAATATTGAAATTTGTTTATAATCATTTCACATAATAGAAATCTATATGAACATTCAATGCATTATCTCTTCATAATTCTCAGCAAAGGCACCTGATTATACAAAATTTTGCATCAAAACATTATATTCATTAATTAATAGAGAGAAAATCAATATAGAAGTATTGTCATTGTCGTTCCTCTCAAACCCAAGGAGCATAATTGTTTTCTCTGATACCACTTTGATGCAGCAAAGCTACAAATTTCCATGATTCTCGAAACTGTGGTTTATTGGTCCAACGTATGAACAAAATCATCCATTATGCAACAAATCTAAGGAGTCTCAAAATTAAAAATCAACACATAACATTGAAGTCTACACAATACGTATCTAAATTAAAACTCATAAAATAATTCATTAATAAAATATTTACATGAGAATTATTCTCATTCCTCACTCTCACACCCCTTCTACTACCTTTAAGGCTTACCAATATATAGAAAAGGATTCTACAACCATTTCTACTTCAAATCCCACAATCTACTCAACCATATTCTAAAAATCCTCTAATTTCACTTTTAACTCAACTGATCCTCTATTCTAGGATCCATAATCCCCAAGGTCCCTATGAGACCTTTACAAGTCTATCATCACTCATATTCTCTCGTAATTGAGAATATTTACAATTAAAACCTCACACACATATTTTTCACTCAATTAAAAAAAAATACAAATAAACTAAAAACATCACATCCCCTAAGTCAACCAAATATACAATGATTTTCTAAAGTAGGATCCTCCTGCATCATAAACCACAAAACTATCCTATTTATTTTGTACATTCTGATATGGATTCTTTCATTTTATGTAATTTGGAAAGTGGAAAAGACAATAACACAATTGTAAAACAAGAACATAAAGAACCTAAAAATTATAATATATTTCATGAATCTAGGTGGCACCTAGACTTTGATGGTTCAATGAACATATTAGGAGCTGGTGAGGGAGTTTGGATTCATAACATGGAAAATAATCATTCTGAAGGTCTTTCCTTTCAATTAAACTTTAAATGCACAAATAACATGGCAGAGTATGAAGCTTTGATCTTAGGATTGCAAATTGTAAGAAACCTTGGAGCCAAGAGAGTTTCTATCATGGGAGACTCGGAATTAATCATAAAACAAATTAAAGGAGAGTATTTTGTGAATAATCCTAGACTTAGCCAATACAGAGAAACTATTCTAGATCTGATTAAGGAACTTCTTCGAATCGATTTTGCTACTATTCCTAGGAAACAAAACATGCAAGCTCATAGTTTGGCTACTTTTGCTAGCACTTGTAGATAACCTTTTCAGATCAATCACCAATACACTACATAGGTAAGACATAGGCTTGTTATACCTGATAATCTGAAATATTGATATATTTTTTCACAAGATTATCAAATCTATAATTTTATGAATGTTGAGAGAGAATTCCAAAACTGTAACATAGATATTGATTGTACAATAGATGACATCATAAATAGAGACATAGATATAAATGTTGTAGATGTAAATAAACCCACTAAATTCACTAAAGTAGAAATAGATAACTTAGAAAAAGTAGAAATAGAAGAAATAGTTAATGATGATTCTGAGATTTTGATCCTTAAAAATAACGTTTTTCTTAAGGGATTATTCCCATTAGAATATTTATTTGATTCAAATGATGTAGCTGGAAAACCAAAAAATGGAGTCTTTAAGATCAGACATAGAAGAATATAACATAGGAACAGAACAAAAATCTAAGCTTATTAAATTATCCAAAGCATTACCTGTAGCTAAAAAGCTAAAATACATAAGGATGTTTAAATAATTTCAAGATGTCTTTGCCTGGAGTTATGGACACCTCAAGTCTTATGAGACTAGCATTACTCAACATAAAATACCCATCAAAGAAGATTAGAAACCCTTCAAACCAAAGCTTAGGAGAATTAATCCAGTTCTTATGCCATTGATTGAAAAAGAAGTAAAAAGGATGTATGAGACACAAATCATAGCACCTATTAGCTATTCAGATTGGGTCTCTAATTTAGTCACCACTAGAAAGAAAATAGGAGAAATTAGACTCTATGTTGATTTCAGAAACTTGAACAGAGTATCATTGAAGGATAATTATCCCCTCCCTAAAATGGACCACATTCTCCAGAGGGTAGTAGGGTCATCCAAAATTTCATTACATGATGGATTCTTTGGATACAATCAAATCCTAGTCCAACCCAAAGATTAATCAAAGACTTTATTCACCACTCCCTAGGGAAATTTCATGTATTTAAAGATGCCATTTGGATTGATGGATGTTGGAGCAACATTATAAAGAGTAATGGACATAGATTTTGTGAAAGAAATCCATGACTTTTTAGTTGTTTACCAATATGACATCACAGTGTTTTCCAAATCAGATAATGAACATATAGATTATTTGAGAAGTGTTTTACTAAATATAGAAAATTTCCAATTTCTTTGAATCCAAAAAAGACAATCTTTGGACTAGAAGAAGGTAAACTCTTAGGACACATAATTTCAAAAGAGGGCATTAGAATTGATCCAACTAGAATAGAAGCAATCCTAAATATCAGTCATCGTAGGAACATTAAAGAATTGCAATCATTTTTAGGTAAAATAAATTTTCTTAGAAGATTCATTTCTAACTTAGCAAAACTAATTAGATACTTGAATAACATGTTGAAAAAGGATTCAACACTTAAGTGGATAGTAGAGGCTAAGCATTCTTTTAAGAGGAAATCAAAGAATCCCTTAGTAAAACACTTGTCCTCATAAGTCCTAATTTCAACAAAGTCTTCATAATTTTTTCATTTGCTTCAGAACACACTATTGCAGTAGTCTTGTTGCAAAAGAATGATGAGGGTTATGAGCAACCCATCACCTTCTTCTGTAAATCTTTGAGATATGCTACACTAAAGTATATTATAATGGAAAAACAAGTTCTTGCTTTAGTAAAATCCTTTAATGTTTTATACTCTCACATAATAGCATATGTTCCAAACTCTTGTAAAGGACATTCCAACTCACAATGGGCCTAATGGAAAAAGAGGCAAATGGATTGCCACCATACTAGAATATGACATTGAGATCAAGCCTACAAAGTTGATTAAACACCAATGTTTAGCCAAACTCATGGATGAATCGAACTGTCAAGCCTTAGACATAAATTTCATTGTTGCTATAGATGATCAGGAAGAGATGTCAACTCCACAAATCAGTGAAGCTTTCATAGATTCACCCTAGTATGCAGACATTATTTTCGTTTTACTCAACTTAAAATCTCCTCTTGGTTTATCTAGAAACAAAAGTAGATTCCTAAAGATGAAGGCAATGAAATATTGTATCTTAGACAATGTTTTATTTTGGAAAGATAATGGCGACATTTTGTTAAATTGTTTATTAAAAGATGAAGTTTTCAAGGTCATGCAGGAATTTCATACAGGGGATTGTGGGAGACACCTATACTAGAAAACAACTGTTGATAAGATTTTAAGGGTAGGTTTTTACTAGCCCACGCTCTTTGTAGATGTCAAAAAATAGGTGACCTCCTGTCACAAATTCCAAATATTTGAAGGCAAGAAGAAACTCTTACCATTACCCCTCAAACCCATCTCCACAGAAATTCCATTTCAGCGATGGGGTCTAGACTTCATTGGTTAAATTCACCCATCCTTCTCAGCCCAACATAAATGGATTTTGTTAGCCATTGATTACTTTACTAAATGGATAGAAGCCATTCCTTCTAAAAAAGCCACAGATTTTGTCATTATTTCATTCCTTGAAAACAACATAATGGTGCTACCTTCAAATCCAAGAAAATGGTAGACCTTTGTAGCTGATACCACATTACCCTGGCCATTCCACGACCTATTACACTCAGGGTAGTGGACTTGCATAATCATAAAAAAAAAAGGCTATTTAATATCATCAAGAGATTGTTAGAAGATAATAAGAAGACCTGGAACAAAATGTTGGTTAATGCCTTATGGGCGGACAAACTAACTACAAAAAAGTCCATTGGTACATCTCCTTATCAGCTAGTATATGGAATGGATGTTGTTTTTCCTTCCTCTTTAGGAGTACCAGTGATGAAAATGATTCAATACTTGCAAGTAGAACCAAATGATATCCAAAGGAGGATAAATCAAATAATACATTTGTAGTAAACCAGGGAAGAAGTCTATGACAAATTCCAAGTGATCCAAGATAGAATAAAAAATATTTTTTACAAGAAAACCAAAGCTGATTATTTTTACATAGGTGACAAAGTACTCAAATGGGATTCTAGAAGAGAAGAAAAGGGTAAACATGGTAAATTTGATTTCCTATGGCAAGGCCCTTATATCATTTATGGTCACAGAGGTAACAATGTATTTTTCTTGAAGCAGTTAGATGGAGCAGATTTACCAGGTGGACTAGTCAATGCTAGAATGTTAAAGCATTACTTCTCCCCAGGTTAACGTTAGTTTATTTATTTACTTTGCTTATTGTACATAACATTGCAAAGTTTAGATTGGAATGGATAATTATCTTTTGAGGTTGAAGCCCGAAGAGAAGGCCCTAAGCTTTGAAAGGTGCAGCATCATATGTATGAATATAGAGATCATAGAGAAGTAGTTACAAGGCAACCACAATCAAAGTTTCAAAGGCTACTGATCTTAAAAGTTCTTGACATTTCACTAGGAAATGCCATCCCCATGTGGAGCAACTGTTAAGGTCTTATAATAATAGGATTCATAATTTTGAATTGGTTATGATTAGTATTGTAATATTGTACATACTTTTTCTTTCTACAAAATGTTTTCCCATATTAAAAAAAAAAAAATGTAAAGAGGGTGAAGTCCTAAAAGAAAATTCAAAGGGCTAATAAAATAAAAAGATCAAAAAAGAGTATAAAATATGAACCCCACAAAAAGAGATAAAAAAATAGATTTTGAAAGTGATGCAAATTCAAATGCCACTACTTTTTACTTTGCTTTGCAAAATAACATTGTGTGCAACTTGTCAAAAATACCACAATCCATGATGGTCAAATAGTTTAATCTTGATTCATTCATGCTCTAAATTTCACGCTGATAGATAGAGAATAAAGATATAGACAAATTATTTCATCTTGGTAGATCAGTAGGTAGGTAGAAAATAATAATGAGCTCATCAGTTTAAGATGAGCCATTGGAAGTTATAATATTAGAATTACATAGTTTGCTTATCAAAGAAAAATAAATAAAGGGTCAGCAAGCTCAAATGCACCCAATAAATGAAGAAACAAATGCTAGGGTAAATAACGGGTAGGTAAAAGAGGTTTTGGAATGCATAAGGTTTTTAGCTCAAATGCATAAAAGAGTGGAATGCATAAGGTTGCTAGCTCAAATGCACCTTCATCATGCTTAATCCTATGTTTCATGTGTAGGAGGAATCATCAAAGAAAAAGGACACTCACAAAAGTCATATATTACTTTGGGTATTTACGCTAAAAGTTCTATATAATTTTAGGTCTGAATACTAAAGATCATTCACTAATTTCCCCTTAATTCACTAAACCCCTTACATGTCTAATTTATTAATTTCCCTTTATTACCCCTTCATTACCTTTCATTCACTAATATTTTTCCCCTCCTAAAAGCCCTTATTCCTTTCAAAATCCCCTTCCCCTTTACTAAATCCACTTGAAAAAGTTTAATTGAAGACCTATTTTAATTAAACTCAAACCCCCACTTCATAACTCCCTGACCCTAACAAAATCTTTGTATAAATTTAATACCCACCGCATCACTTATCCCCAGGCCCTGCCAATCAAATCCCTGACTCATCTCTCACAACTCCACCATGCGATAACCCTCCAATCACCCACCTCCAGATCCAACGACTCGTATCCCATGTCATGTGCTTCGATGTTCGACTGTTAATATCTCAAAAGCACGCGAGATTTGTGGTTTTCCCCGCTCTCATTTTTTCTATGTAGCAACACCACTTTATATCGCGTCTTCAGAAAAAATACCACCAAACCACTTTTGAGCGCATCACACCTTATTGACTCCTCGCGTCCAATGAAACCGCCCATTAACGTCCTACCCATAATTAACCACTGTTGGTTAAAAAATGAAATAAGCTACCCTTTTTAAATATTTTCACTATTATTTTGTTAAAAATTGTCAAAAAGAACCTCTACCAACTCCTATTTGAAGTAGTACAAAGACCGTTTGATGCCATCAGAAAGCCTTCGCTGCCCCCTGAGAACTTATCTGCATATCAAATCTTCATTTTCCAAGCATTCCTAAAGTACCGGAAGGCCTATACTTAAGCTTTGCATAACATTTTTAATGAGTTAATCAATTACACCAATTAAAAGCCTAGCCAATATAAAGAAAGCCATTGTTGCATTGCAAACCTTTTGTTGTCGACTGTATTCATATTTTCACACTATTCCAAAGGACCTAAGCCTACTTCCTAAGCCAGATAGAGGTAAATTGAATAAACTCAACAAATCTATGGCTTCCCAAAGAATTTTGGATTCAAAACCCCTGCAAACTCCTCACCTAGGTATTGGCCACCTCCCATTGGCCAATAGAGATTTCGATATCAAAGATACAACCTCCCCTTGCAATCTGTTAAATCTCCACTGCTAGAGCAAAGACAAATTCCTTACCCAGAATGATGATATTCAACTATGGGAGTCAAATTTTCCCAAATACTTGTTCCCACAGGTATACCAGTTCCTTGAAATCGTCCACCCATGCCAACTCTACTACATCCCAAGTCAAAGAGCTATAATTTCTCCTAACCAGTAAATTATGTTCACAATCACTGCAGGATAAATAAATGAAATGTTGTAAATCCAGCCAAAGCCTAATGAAGCCCCATTTTCTATTGAAAACCTACTTGATCTGTACTTAAAGCTGGACCTTCCCAAGAGATCCCAAAATTTTCAGAGTTTCCTCCTAGAAAATGTCCAAGTTTCTACAAACAACCCTCCATATGCTACCACCGCTTTCTCTAAAAGGGACAGAAATATTGTAACCATGATGTCCTCTATTTTAGGATATACCACTGATGAACATGTATATGAGCCTATACTTGGTTTCCTTTCTATTTTTTTCCCAGGAAACCCTCTAGCTAGAGTTTTTAATTTTGTCCAATTCTTAGCTGACAGAATCCATGATCAATTGATCAGATTGCCAGACAAAAGAGTATTCAAATACTCTTCAGTATTGTTCCATATGTTTTTATACTTCCAACCAGAAAATTTTACATCTAACATCCAAATACTGGACACTGAGTGCAATCCTAGATCTATTATCTTTTGGACACCCTTAATCCAAAAGTATTCCACTATTTTCATCTAAAAGGATCTCATTGACTCATTTGTTCACCCAGTGGTTAACATGCTAAGCAGTAGCAATCAACCCAGTGTCAATGATGAAATAAATAATTTTTTACAGTTGTCCAAACACAGTAGAAGAGGAGACTGGTATTTATACCAGAACCACACTGAAGTTAGGGTGTATGGATGTCAACTCACTCCATATAAGCTTCCCAAAAATCCCCCCATAAGGATATTTGCACCAGAATATATCAGCCAGAACATAAATTCAGATGATGTCAATTTTCTATTAGCTAGGAAGAAAACAAAATTTAAATAAAAAACCAGCTTGGTCCTTTTATCTGCAATAATAGGGAGGTTGGAGACGAAGCAGAAATATGTTTACAGGAGATGAAGTTCAGTGATTGTTTCAAATGGCAGTTGATCCTTTAGGTGTCATAAACAAACTAAGACTCAAGTTTAAATTGAGCCCTTTTATGCATGAGTCCAAGCCAGAGATTGAAAAATATGCCAACCAGTTAGAGTGGTTGGAAAATACCTTAACATATATGGAGAAATAGATAGATACTAGTTCCATTATACATACTCCAACACTATAGGACAGAAACGAAAAAAGGACTAGGGAAGAAGGTTCTTTCTCAAAAAAAGATACAACATATGAAAATTTTGAAATTATGTACAGGAAGAAGCCCAAGCTAAATCTTGTAAATGACCAAGAAGAGACAATTGAGACAATTTAAATCATTGATAATGACATAGTGGTTAAAGAGAATGCATCTCCAACAGTTTCAGAGGAAACTCGTCAGCCTTCAACCTCTAATACTCAGATTATGCAAAAGTAGCATAGTATTGAAGTCTCTTCATCAAGAAAACCAATGGACAAAGAAAAAGACATAAAGGAGAAATATAAAGAAATCAAGTTGAGAAATGAATCATTGAAAGATGAAACCTATGCCCATATTTCAAATAGAGTCCTAGTGATCATAATAGGTTACTTTCAGCTTTTGACCCTAAAACAGGGAAAATGTAGATGGCCTTTTTGTAGCCCATAGTGCAACATCCTAAGTCATCAGTAGATTACAAAAAGATAGGATTTGAAGCTTTGGCCAAGAATGTTCATACTGTAGATCAAATTGAGTTTCATAAGAAAGAAGGAGAAATGATATACTCAACTATGACCAACAAAGATATGAGTGTACAAAAACTCCAAAATTCTCTAGAGAATATCACAACACAGTTTAAACTAGAGAAGGCATCCTCACAAGCAAAGGATAACATAATTAAATCACTATAAGACTTGGTTATTGAGATTGGATATAATCCAAATGACATCAAGGTAGCATAAAAGCTCATAAAAAAGAATAATGAAGACATTGCTACATTGAAGAAGCAACTAAAATTGCCTCCTTCTGAACATCCACAAACCAAGGAAGTTCAAGAGAATCAAAGCCAAAAATATGAGATGATGGACCTCATTCTCCTGATAAATGCTCAATTAAAAGAAATGGAAAATGAGATGGATAAGTTAGTGCAGGAGAAATAGGCTAGCATGGAAGTAGTTACTATCACTATTATTCCTACAGTTACTACAACAGTTCCTTCTACTTTGGCAGCTTCAATGGCCACAGCAGCTCCAGTAGCTACAACACTTCCCACTGCATCAATAACTACATCAACAACAAGTTCAACAACAACAGCAGCTCATCCTAGCAATCAAGCAGGTAAATTAATCAAAGAAATGCAGGATATGTCCATCCAAACCAATGAAATAAATAGAATTTAGGAACAAATAAAAGGTCTAGAGGATGAAAAGAAGTTGGCACAAATCATTCATAAAAATGAAACATAGAAGTCAAATAGATTAACTGAGAGAATACAGAAGTTAGAGAAAGAATTGACATTGAAATAACCACTTTCCCAAGCAAAGAAGCAACTGTGGGCCAACATCATTAACTCTGTTAATGATATTTGGCCTTATATACAGGTGATATTTGAGAAAAATGATTTGGTCAAAGAAGTTGGTGAGGCAATTCAAAGGGTAAGAGTTGAACTTGGGAATAAGAAAGAAGAAGCCTAAAAAATAATCCAGTTCCTTAGCTCAAAGAACAAGTATGAATTGCAAGAGCTTGGAATAGATGACAAACTAAGACCATACTAGAAGTAAATAAGGTAATCTCCAAGAGGAACCTGATGATACAACTTGTGGATAAATTTTGAACAATGGAGTTAGCAATAGCATGGTTTATGGTGAAATTTGATGCTTTTAGGCAGAAAGGTCTGCCTAATCCATTAGTGATCAATGACAAGTTGATGGAACATGAAGACAAGAAAATCAGAGAAGTTGCAAAGGAACAAGCCAACAATTCCTCCATGAAGGGATTCCTACGGGAAAAGTGCTTTATTAGAGTTTTGTGAACCTCTTTTACCTCCAACATGAGATAAAAATCGCTTTATAAATACACAGAAACCGATGAAATCTAAAGAAGAATGGTAAATATTAAATTACCAGATGCAGAGTCTTGGGAAAAGTTGAATGATTAAGTATGAATATGAAAGGTAAAACATAGTATTCAGGGTAAAACAGTAAAGAGTAACAAAGTTTAAAGATGAAATAGTATCATTAAAAAGGAAGTATAAGAGACATTCAACAAGAAAGCAAACATCAAGAGAGAAAGATCAGCATAATATCAAAGAAAATCCAACAAACAACAATAAAAGAGGGACAACTTGCATAAGTTACATATCTGTCTCTATCTTCTTGCATGAAGATATTTCTTTTTCCTTGAATAATGTATAAAATAGTCTAGAATATTTTGTAATAGTTTTTTGTATAAATACTTCATCATTTGAAGTATTAGGTGTGGATTCTTGAACATTTCTATAGTTACATTGAGCTAAAGTCAGCAGACCGGACTGAGAAATAAAGTCATTGCATTACAAGATTCATGTGTTGGGACACTTTAGTGAAGTATCTTTCATTTGTTAAATTGTTATTTTCTTAAGTATTTCACATACTTACATGTTTTCCAAATTGAATTAAATAACTGGAATGTTTCTATAGAATTTTTTTAAGTACACTCTGCCTTGAACAATTATCCATTTTGATGTTATCTTCTGATATCCAGAGTAGGGAATTCTTCATTGCTCCCTAGTTTCTATTGGCCTCTTTCATTTCCCTCATTATCCAATTTGAGGAATCCTTAACTACTCCTTGACCCTAATTGAAAAACCACTTCACTCTCCAGCCTAAAAGATTTGAATTTACACAGCTACCTTGCCCTGTGAACACTATCTTTAGAACTCGATTCAGTCATGTTTTCTTGACATTTGGACTCCATGGCCCAATGGTAAAGAGACATTCATCTATCCATCTAAATAAGTGATTCCACCACCAAATCAAATCAAAAGCCTACCAAGCTTAAATAACTTGCCTAAAATCAATTAATCCAACAAAGTTAAATCATTAAGAGAGAGCTCTCTCTGAGCATTAGGAAGGTTAGATCATGATCTTAAAAGTACGCTTGTGGTTACCTCTATTATTTCTTTAAACACAGCATGACAACCCTAGGGAAATTTTACAGTGATAACACACTGAGCATGCTTCTTGCCCTTTCCATCAACATCTTTTTCATTCTTTCTGGAACTCTATTTTGATCAGGTGTGTATGGAGTAGTCTTTTATCACATTATACCACACTTCTTACAGAACTCTTCAAGTTCCTTCTTGCAAAACTCTCCATTCTTATCTATCCTCAGCACACTTATCTTCTTCTATATTTGGTTTTCCACTAGAGCCTTAAATTCTTTAAACCTATCAAAGACTTAAGATTTCTTCTTGAGGAAATTTATCCATGTATTCCATGAGAAGGCATCTGTAAATGATACATAGTAAATAGACTTACCTAGTGATGGCACTCACATAGGTCCAAACACATCACTATGCACAAAATCTAATATATGTTTTGCGCTCTTACCACCAGAGGGGAAACTCACCTGATTTTTCTTCCCATATGCACAATTTTCACAAAAAATAAAATCCAGAGATCTATTAGACATAGCTTCTACCATAACTTTAGCATGAAGTACTCGAAGGCCCTTCTCTCCAATATGTCCAATCCTTTGATGCCATAGCATGGTTTTTTCTCCAGAGACCACTAGATTTTTTGCTCCACTTTCAAGAACCATAGAACTATTGCACCCATCAAAAACAGTGCTACCTTGTCGCTTGTAAAGAGTTCCAATCTAAACTCCCTAAATCAATATTAGTGCTCGCCAAACCATCTTGCAGGTACCTTTCTTGACCAATATTTTTACACCTGCATCATCCAACTTGCTTACAAAAATTTGATTCTGGCTAATACAGGAATACGTAGAACACCTGGAAGTGTTCTAATCCTTCCACCTTGCAACTTAAACTTGAAATTTCCGTGACCAATGATTCTAGTCTTCCTATCATCCCCTAAGAAGACATCACCACCATCATATTTCTCATACTCGCAGAACCACTGTCTATGGGGAGTGATGTGAAAGGATGCACCTGATTCAATCAACCATTCCTCATGATCCACATGTGTACTTGAAGAAGAAGCCAAGTACACATCCCCACCTTCATCTGAGGTGGTTTTCACCTCTACAGAAGGAGCATCATCAATTCCTTTTCCTTTCTCAAGAGATTTAGATTTATAATCCCTTTTTTAGTGCCCTTTCTTTCCACATTTCCAGCACACCTTTACAATTTTTCCTGGAGACTTAGATCTCCCTCTAGATTTAGATCTCCCCCTCAAGGACTTATTTGTTTCTATTCTGGGACTGTCCTCGAATAGGCAAGGCATCACCATTCTGGCTCTCCATATTTTTCTGTCTCATCTCCTCCATCAGTAAGGATGAGACTATTTCATCAAACTGCAAGGTAGTTGAATTGCTACATATTGAAATAACTAGACTATCCCACAAATATGGTAGAGAACACAACAAACTGATGCAATTATCTTCATCTGAAATTTTAATATCAACAAATATTAACTAGCTTACCACAATATTAAATGCATTCAGATGCTCTGTCACCAAGTCTCCCTCTTTCATCCTCAAGTTATATAGATTTTTCCACAGGAACAATTTATTCACTAAAGACTTAGATTGGTAAATATTCCCTAACCTTTCCCACAAAGCCTTCTGTTATCGGGAAAACTAGTGTCCATTCAAAGTTGCTAGTCCCACTAAGATGGGTAGCTATCTTAGAAACAAATAAACTAAAGTCACTTGTGTTTTCCTTTATGAGAAATATATGAGAGAGAAGCAAAGAGTACCAACCTTAGTCTTTTGCTTGGTTCCTTGCTTGTTTCCTCTCCCCTTTGACAGATCTTTGCCACTCGTTCTTCACTTGTCCCACTTCAAAGAACACCTGTAGAGTCAAAGCAGCATAATACCATCAAAGCATAGAGATATATAATCATAAACAATATAGGATCAGATATATATTAACCATACAAATGCATATATAAATACAAGATTCAAAGATATACAAGAATATGGAGGGAAACTCAAATAGCTTTATTGATAGAAGTAGCAGAAGAGAGGATTACAACCCACTAATCTAACTGAGTGCCATCCTCCCAGCAAGAAAGCCCTCCTCACCTCATGAAAATCTAGATCACCCAACACTATGATGTTCCACAGAGAAACAAGCAGCACTTCCTTACAAGATACAAAATTCCAGCCTCTGGATCTCTAGGATGAGGGATCCATATAGATGTTTGTAGGTGGGTGAGTCAGCTTCTGGGTTTTTGATTAGTGTCATTTCTCTAATAGTTCTCAGTTCCACTTGGATTTTTCATGATCTCTTACTCATCCCTGGGCGAATTAAGAGAGGCAAGTGTCATAGGAGAAGTTTCTGGAAGATTCCATGCTCATCCACCTTGCAAACTGTCTCTGCCATTTGTTTACTGTCATTCATCACACCCTATAGAAGGGCTCTTCAATATGCATCACACCCCCCATGTGCATTAGGTGGGATGCATCATACCTTAACCATGGAGCAAGTGAGATGGTCCAGTTTTGACCAGTTCTGAGCAGTTTTTCATGGAGAACTTCTGGGAGATGATGTAATCAGCTGACCATGTTCCTTTAGGGTATGCAACAATGCTTTTAGGGGCTTAGAAACCCTTGGTTTATGGACATATAGGATTGGGGTTACAGTGCCCAAATATGTTTATAACACCTTCCTCATAGATTCTGTTGGCTATGGCATTTTACTTATTTTCTGCACATTCTTTCCCATGTTTTGACCTTTCTGTCCTCTAGACCTATGCCCTTATATGACCAAACTCCCTGTTTTCTTACCTTTTTAATCCATTTTACTGTCATGTTACTTTGTTATATTTTATCGAATAATATGAGGATTTATTCCTTTTCGTGGCTAACTGGGACAACATTGAAGAAGTATTTTTGGAAGTTCATCTTTTCAGGTGCTGGCTCATGAGAACAAAGCTATGAAGCAGGCAGGCAGCAAGGAAAAACTGCGGGAAAGTGTAGAACGGTTTGTTGTTACACCCCGAGTGTTGTTACACATTGGATGATGTTATAGAATGTTGTTACACATTAGATGCTGTTACACCTTGCATTGATCTATCGTCACACCAACAGTGCTATCGTCAGTTATGCACATCATCCTGAATCACCACTCACTCAATGTTGTTGCACCGAAGCTGGAAATGAGGATACTATTCCACATAATAGATGTCATCAGTAGGGATTGTTTATTTTTGAAGTAACATGACTGCAGCAGTTGCCACTGATGTATATTTATTTTGCAATAGGTTGTAACTTCTTTATTTTTTATCAGCATGAGAATCAGGATATTCTCATGACTGATCTGTTTCAAATTTTCAGGTTGTAATAGTTATAAAAGCCTCGACTTTTTATGTATCAAGAGACAAGATATAGAAGAGTACCATTACTCTGTTTCTATAATTTTGAATTTATTTTTATATCAATTAGCATGTGATGTTGTTACTACTTTCCAACTAATTCATTAATCACGTTCGTGCTCTTCCTGTGCCCTGTTAGGGAGGAAGGGCCCTCCTCTTTGGCAGGGATTGCAGTGATATAGGTAGTGTAAATTCTAGTTTAGTTCATTGCTTTATGGTTTCTTATTGTTGCTATACAAATCGTAGATTATATTCGCTGTTGTTTCTATTTATCTTATGTTGTTACATTGAGTTAATTAACAGAGTCGTAGTAATGAGCTGGAGTAGATGTTAGTTCTTGTGTGGCACGACCTTGCTTTAATAGCTGCGATTTGTGATTTAATTATGTAGAGTGTTTTTCATATATACATGCGTGGTTTGATTCATCAATTTAGATCAGTGACACCTTTTACCATTTTTTTCTTCTTCTTGGCTGGAGTGTATCGGCACAGATAATGCAAACTCCATTGAAACAACAAGACCTACCCTGGGTTGACAATTAATGTTGTAGTCTGAGTAAATTAAGGTTGATTAAAAGAACACTACATTTTTGTGTCATTGTCGGGTATGGCAAGTTGACAATACAATTAGCCAAGTTGTTTGTTTGATATAGAGTGCTCCTAGTCCACAGTTGTTGGGTGGTAAGATGAGATGTAAGAACCTGCACATCACTCTAACATACCTAGGTGGGCTCACCATTGTGATTAATAGACACTTAGGACATTTTTATGTTTTTTTAGTGTGTCTTTATCTCTTCAGTCGTTGGGCGGTAAGGCGAGAGGTAAGAATTTGCACATCTCTCTAACATACCTGGGCGGGCTCACCACTGTCGAATATTGTGACACTTAGCATGATTTAATACACATAGGGTCCATGTGTGCACTTGTAGGACTTACAAAGATATTGAAATCACCCCCACTCTAATAAGTCACAGGAACAAAGGATCGTAAAAGGGAAACGAAGGGTGAAGATTTGGGAAGGAAGACATTTATCCAGGAATTAATCTCCAAGGTGAAAAAATAACAATCCAGCTCTAAAAGGAGTGCAATGAAAATAGGGCCACAGAAGGCTGTTACTCCCATAGTGAAACTAGAAACCTCCAATCCCTCCATCTCGGGTTCATATCACTCTAAGGCTAGCACTCATACCCCTAAGATCAAGGATTTTATTTATGAGCAAGAAGGGGAAGATAGTAGCTAGAATTTGAGGATTGAGGAGCAAGGGGAAACCGAGTGGGAATAATGGACACTGAAGATAGAAAAGCACCTATTGATTTATCAATATCCTGATATAGGTAGTGCCGTGAAACAGTTAGCCCCAGGGGTATCTTAGGCACTAATCACTTCTGCAGGGGAATCACAAACACAACTCAAATAATGTCTACTATGGAAAGGGTTAGAAGAATTAATGATGGGAGACAACAATGATAAAAATGCTAAAACAAACACCACTACCACTACCTTTCAGTTCCCAATCGGGAATATCAGAGGTGAAGCTCATATGAAAAATATTCCTTTATCATCCTTACCATCCTTCTAGGGGATTACTGTGGAAGATCCATATACATTTCTATTTAAGTTTGATGTCCTATGTAGAAGTTAAGATTATACAGTAGATGCTCAAAAGTTAAAGCTATTTCCTGTTATCTTGGAAGTAGCAACCTTGAGGTGGTTCATCGGATTAGGCCCTGCTTCCATTTCAATGTGGAATGCTATGAAGGAGATGTTCTTGTCAAAGTACTAGGACTATTGTAGGACCAGGGACTTAAGGGAAGAGATATTTAGAATGACATAGAAGGAGGAAGAAATCTTGTAAGATTATGTGGAATAGTTCCACTACAATCTACAGAGGTCGAAACACAGCGATTTAGACCTGGAAATATTGAAGGCTATATTCATTAGAGGAATGAGGGATGACTTCCTTGACACCCTAAACCTATTAGGAAAATGGGATATATTACAAGATCCATTGTTTGACATTGTAAATCTCTTCCTACGATGCTCTCAAGGATTATCTAAAGGAAGAAGTACAATTTGGGATGCCTCTGTTCACATAAAAAAATCTGCAGGTGGAGGAGTAACTAGAGCGGAGATTGGAAATTTGTTCAAAAATTTCAAGGCTGATATCCTCAGTACTTTCTTAGCCTAGATAACAATAACACAGATAAGAAAGACACAAGCATAAGCTGATACACCCCTGATCGTGTTCTGTCTGACTTTTCGGAAGAAACATCCTTACAGGGAATGCAAATTGAATTACATTAGCCTATGTAATATCTGCAAGGTGGAGCATTCGACAGAGAAGTTTTTAGACCTTCCTAGACTAAAGGAAGTACTCAGAGAATCAAGCGAAGAGGTGCAATCCTCTTACTTCATCGACTAAGGAGGCTATGGAAACCACGACCTCCAGGTATGTCTCAATATTTTTCCTCTTTAAATTCATGAAACAATGCATATAATAACCAACAATACCCATGGAAATATTCTGCCCCTCCTTCAACACAGTTCCCTTTACCCTGGAACCAATGGTCTCCATCTCATCCTGTTCAATATCCTCAATCCCAACCATACCCGTGGAACCAGAACTAGAGAGGAAATGCCTAGAATTCAACTCTGCCTACACCACCCATGCAACAATAGCTACAGTAACCTCCTTTCCAAGCTCATACTCCTCCACCACCTATGTGACCCCAAATACATGTGTAACCTAACCAAAACCCAAACAATAAAGTAGCTCATGACATAGAGGCTCCTATGACCTTCCAGACCTACCTTATTACTAATCCAGGAGGATCTTGTTCGATCAATTGCATAGGTTCATTTTTTGTCGTCAACATTCAGTGTCTGGTGTCTTCAACTTCAACAGTGATGTTTATGGTTTAGGTTATCCAGTGATGTCAATGGTTTTCATGGTGTTTGAAGGATAGGGTTTTATACCTGGTTATCAACATGTGATTGCCGTCATTTCCACCGGGGTTTGATTGTCAACTAATGTTCTTCGTCAACGTTCAATATTCATTTCTATCCATTGTTGATTCAATGTTTTTGTTCATGGGTATCGTCATGTGGGGTTTCTATCACATTGTGACAAATGTCGCAAATGGGTTTTTTTGAAAAGCAAGTGATGAATTCTAATCCTAAATCATTGCTAAAACCTAAGCTTCAAACTTAATGAGAAACCCAAGTACCTAAAACCCTAACCTATACCTAAAAATCTAAACCATGCATTAAAACACCTAAACCTAAGTTCTAAACCCTTACAATACAGATCAAATACCTAACCCTAAGCTAAAACCCATTTGGGTCATGTAATAAACCTTTCAAATGAAAAACAATATAAAACATAAAACAGGTCCCTAACCACAATAGATAGTTGGCAGAACTGCGAGGGGTTACCGACTTATGTAAGAAAATATGTTAACCTTGGGTTAGAGATTGTAGTGGCGGTTACAGCTAATCGCAACATCAAAACTGCAGTGGGAACCATAACCATCTGAGCAGTCAGAGTTAGGGCGGTTTGTGAAGTCATAGCCTTAACCGGAGCGGAAATTCTAGGTGGTAACCATTGACATGTGAATGGTTTGGAAGGGTGCAACTACGCGGGTAAGGAAGACTGCCAGATGAAGCCGCAACCATCACAGTTTCGGTTAGCATGTCAGCAAGGAAACTACAGATAGTTTTCCACCAAGTGTTCACATAAAAAATGCCAGAGAGGTCTTTGCCTGTAGTTAGAATGAAACATATTCACATGGGCGGTCAACCAACTCCACGCAGTTAGTTGACCGCTAGCGGATTATGACATATCCAAAGTTTATTTTGGGTTTTCCATTGAGTTTTGGTGCTCTGTTAATGCAACCACCATGTAACCAATACCTTAGGTGTCATTTCATGACAAGACCGAGGGAAACAAACCCTAATTTCAGCTTATGCATCCATAAACTCAGCCTAAGGAGTTAGAATGCTTCTGGAGGGCTATAAAACTAGTTTTTCTCATTGAAGATGGGGGAGAGTGTCTTTGAGTTTTATGTTCAGATTCTGTAGATATAGGTTGTTTTGTTTTCAATGTAACAGGAGAATCAAGAGTCAGAATTGGTAACTGTTAAAGGAATTGGAAAGATGATTCAGAGAGATTTCTTGTAATATTGACCAGGAGTGCCTGCATGCATGATTAATCTGGTCAATTTACTGTGTGATCAACCTCATCGGCTTCAATCCTAATAAAGCAGTCACCCATCTTGAAAGCAGACTTGGAGACGTAGTCCATCAGGGACGAACTCTGGAATCAATCTTGCTATCTGGTATCGCTATGTATTTTATTTTATCACTTCTGATTGCATCTTTCTTATGTTTTAATTATGTCATCAATTCATTCCTTTCCAAGCAATTCTCACGATGAAATCACTTTCAATTAATATTCAGTTCACTAATGGAAATAATCAATTCAACATCATTTTGACATATGACCATTTCAGATCATATAATTTGGTATCATAGCATGTTGCATTTCTAGAATTTGTCAGTGAGTGTTAACCAGGTCAAAGTCACAACGTGGAGAAGGAATCCTCGAGGAGGTTAATCCAGAAATTGTAAAGTGAAGAGTCGCGCATAAGTCGACTATGACAGGATCTGATGCAGGTGAAACTCCAGAAACTAAGATGAGCGAGGAACAATTTCAACAAGAATTCTTGAGTATGCAGCAGATGTTGGGAGAACTATACAAGGATAAGAAGTTGAGATATGCAGCTTCTTCTTCAAAGACATCGAAGAAGGACAAAGGTAAAGGCAAGGCTGATAAACCTCCTTCACCTCCATAATCTCCATCATCATCATCTTCTTCTTCTTCTTCCAATAAAGAATCTGAAATAGAAAAGAAACCTAAGAAAACATCTCTTTCGAAACTTGATGTAAAATTTTAGTTACCTATTTATGATGGTGAAATGAATCTTGAAAAGCTAGATAACTGGATTAATCAGTTAGAAGTGTATTGTCGTATTTAGAACATTTCTTATGATAAAATGAAAATTCAGTTAGGCACACTTAGAATGGGGGGGAAATATTTAATCTAGTGGGAAAGTAAAACTCAAATAGATGTAAAGCGAAAAGGTAAAGTCATCTCTTCAGGGTCTAAGTTTTTAAAAGATCTTAGGAAACAATTCTATCCTTTAGGATACATGCACCAAGTTGTTATTGATTGGCAACACTTGAGGCAAGGTAAAGGCCAGAGTGTTCAGGAGTTTACTCAGGAGTTCAGAAAGAAAGCATTGGTGCTTGGTATTTCATTGAATACATGTGAAATTTTATTAAAATACATCGGTAGTTTACATTCATATTTGCAGCATACATTATTGATGTTTAATTGTGATGGTTTTGATGAAGTTTGTGTTCAAGCCATACATATTGAATAAGGTGGTAGACCATTCAAGTTTTCACCGCAATCATCCAAAGAGTTGGAAATAAAGGATTCTAATGACCGTAAAGGGAAGAACAATTCAAAGAGAAAGAAATCAGCGATAGCTCAGAAGGAAAGACCTACTTGTTCCCATTTCTAGAGAATTGGTCATGATGAATCTAAGTGTTGGAAACTTCATCCCAAACTTAAGCCCAAAAAGTTTCTTAAAGAGAAGAATGAAAAGAAATCAATTTCAGCAGTCCAACAAGATCTAGGTTCCGATTCAGGTGATGAAAGGAGGATAACTGCCATAGTTTCGATAGGTAAAACTTCTGACACTGGTTCAAGTTCGAATACTATTGCATCTTCATCAAACATAAATACTTGAAATGAGGATAAAATAGTTGAATTATTTAACATAAGGACAACGCCTAAGCACACAAAGATAAATACAATGTTTGACAATGGATCATAGGAAAATTTAATATTTGAATATTTAGTTAAAAATTTGGGTTTTGAGACACGAAATCATTGAAGACCTTACCCATTAGGATGGCTAAATAAATCAACTCAGATAAAAGTCACAAAATAGTGTCGATTAAGATTTTCCATTACAGATAATTACATTGATGAAGTGGAATTAGATGTGGTTCCAGTAGACATATGTGGAGTTGTCTTAGGAAGTCCTTATCTTTATGATCGTGATGCAATATTTTACAGGAGAGAGCATAAATATCACCTTAAGAAAGATGGGGTTGAATTTATTGTCAGGGCACATCAAAGTAAAAAACACTGGAATTTGGTTGTTGCTAATCAGATGAAGCAATTAATAAGTCAAAATAAGAGATTTGTAATCATGTGTGTAAAGGAAAAACATAAGAATCAGCATGATGTTTGTTCAAGTTATGAGTCTCAGCTTAAAGATAGTTTGATAAAAAAGGTAGAAACTTCTCCAATTCTATTTAAAACCAAACATCTTATTGATAAGCAGGGAATACAACATGAGTTACAGTTGATGCCTAAAGCTCCTCTTCCTAATGTCAGAATGAATCAATTTAGTCCAAGTTTGGAAGTTATCAGTTATAGGGATGCAGGTCAGTATTGGGGAAAGTCAATTTTATATTTCTCTTGTATTGTGTCACCATTTCATGTTTCAAATAGTTTGGAAGCCTCTTTTCAAGTGGATAGGAAACCCATTTGTTTTCATATCAAAGCCTTTTCTAAAGCAGTGTCAATGTTGGGCATGGAATCCCCCCAAGGCATGTTTTGGGTCTTAAAGCCCAAGTTTTGACAAAGTCCATTGTAAGGACTTCGTGATTTGTGGGTGCGGAGCACGAAGTCATAATAGAGTTACAAGGTTTTCCGCCCTTGTTTTTGTAATGTAATGTTAGTTTGAAAGATCTACCCATGGTCCGCAGACCATGGGATTGTATAAATAGAGAAAGGCTCTAAGTGTAATATAGATCAATGAATGAATAGAAGGAATAGAAGCATTGAGTCGAAGTTTAAGTCATGTCTTTGGGTCATACAATAGGAGAAGGCTTTGCAGCTGAGTGCGCGAACCCTGGTAGCTGAGTTAGTAGGGAAGGTCGAGTCTATAACCATTGGAAGCATTAATAAAAGAAAAGTTTTATGATATTTCCGTGTATCATTTCCTATCTTATGTATTATTGGGTATGAATTGCAAGTTTACTGTTTATTTATTGCGCAAACTCATATGAATGTGCTGAATAAGTAAATATTACATAAGGCATCCGGTTATGCGAAGATAACTAACTGGTGTAAGAAGATAAGTAAGATATCGGGTGTGACTTAGGGAATTAATACATATTGCTACTCTAGCAACGCATAAGCCCCTCAACCCCAGTTAGGGTTGTGTGAAGGCAAATATATCAGGGTGCGAAGGCCATGAAGTGCGCAAAGAGACTGTCAGTTGGACCAAATCAACCCCTCAGACATCTCAAGGGTGCGGAAATGTGGTTCTAGCACCCCCCATACTACTTTGGGTGAGACCTCAGTCTGCGCTCCGTGGACTGTTGACAAAAGGGCCAATAGTATAGGGATTTGTTTCACTAATTAACTCTGAACCTAGGTCAGGCCCCAACAAGACAACAAATGGTTCCATTGCTGGGACCGGGATCTGAATATAGATGTCTGATGTCGTATCACTAGAATCCAACTAAGAAAGAAAGTGAAGATTGGTTGGATAGGAAGATTCACAAGTTCGTGGTGCGGGAGAACATGAATCAATGACTATCAAAAGAAGAGTGGTCAAATTGCTACTTGTACACAGAGTTCCATGAAATTTTCTTCGCATCTTTCCCTACTGAGTTGTACGAGTGGATCACGAAGCTAGCAGATAGCCAAGGAAGGTGCAAGCTCGACAGACCTATCCTGTGGACTCCATAATTGGTGCATAGATTGGAAGCATCAAAGAATAAAACTGTGCACGCTATTGATCACTAGCTCAATTGAATTATCAGAGGATTCATCATTGAGTTGGCGGTAGATACTTTAGTCATCTATAGCAAGGTAGAATGACGCTTCCTCAAAGGACCATGAGGTAAGTATGTTAAGTCTTTGAACACTTGGATTAAAATGCTACTATGTGAAATGTGGGTTATGGAAATACATTGATGTTTGTGGCTATTCAAAGTGGGAGGATTTACGGAAACAAACGTAGTGCAGAGCTAGAAACTAGCCCCTTGATCTCACCTCTGCGAGGGAACGAGGAAGCTCATGAAGGTCTCACCAAGAAGTGTGATAAATTTGATAAGGCAAAGGATTCTACGCATACCACCCCCACCCACACCACCACCAGTTTCACTGTCTTCAACCCAATCTTCACCAATACCACCTCTGCTACCACCATGAGTCAATATGGCAAGCACGACAAAATTTCCAGTGTTCAAGGGAGTAGGAAATGAAGATCCAAACCAGTTTTGGTTTGTGATTAAAGTTGCATGGGAAGTGCAGGGAGTCATAGATGACAATATAAAGAAATAAATGTTGATCAACACTCTACAGAATCACGCACTGACCTGGTACATTGAGCATTCTAATGACAATACAAATGCGGGGATCGCAGATATCCAAACAGTGCTGAAGAGAGAATTTAGCAGGCCAAAATCAGAAGCGTAGTCGATCATTGGGTTCAAGGAGATCATGATGCTACTAGGTGAGACTCCTTGTGAGTTGGATCAGAGACTGAACTACACAATTCGCGAAGCTAATATGACTTTGACAGATGGACAACACCGGAAATGGTTTATAGCATCACTAATGCCGCATTTAAGGAATGCATTGTCACAATAGAGGCTAACAACTCAAGCCAAGGCCTTGGAGATCGCGATGAGACTCCATGATACCCCGATATAGGATCCAAACCTAGGAGTTCATTAGATCCACGCGTAGTTGAAAAACTTGTGCCTTGAGATGCAGAGTCTGAAACACGACAGGACAACTCACCCAAAAGTGCACAATGAGGTAAGGTGTGTTAAATGTAAGAGTCAGGGTCATCACAAGGATCACTGCCCACTGTTTGTGAATTACCTCACAGGAGGAGGACCAATGCTGTTGAGACCACAGGCACAAGCAGGACCTAGCATGATGCCTACGTTGTGGTGCACAATTTCTCAAATAGGAGGAAAGCATGCTATGGACAACTACCATGTATTGCAGAAGTACACATAGAATTCACAACAGTTGTTCTATAATTTCTATATATCAGTGGGACATGATGAGCACGCCTATAGAAGTTATGAACTAATGATGGATAGGACTCCCACCTACAGAGTCCAAGAAGAAACGTGGCCGCTTGACCAGAATGTAGGGATGACGCGAACCAGATTTCAGGGGCGCGGACAAGGCCAAGGTGGAGGAGGACCTGGAAGAGCTCGTGGAAAAATGATATGTTACAATTGCGGAGGGCCAGGACATTATGCCCATGATTGTATGAATCTGACACATCCATCATGCTTGTATTGTACATTGTTTGATCATGAGATAGAGGATTATCCCACATTGATAGTGAGGCTTCATGACAAGGGAGCACTCCAACCTCCCCGACTCAGAACCTGCAAATGATGAGGTCTAAGCCACGCGAGGAAGAACCTAATGTAAATATTGTGCTCCAAAGTGGAATTACAAAAGGGGATGACAAAGGAAAGCAGCCTGAAGATAGTACCTGGGTTTGCAAGGCTCTAACGAAAGAATCAGAGTTTGATTTGGAGTGCACTAAGGAAACCTTCATGGAATCAAGGAAGATCTTCATTGATGCCTCCACTTTAAGAAGCAAAGACAAACCAGAGTTGGAAATGGACCCATCGATGCTCACAATGTTTTTGGAAACATGCATGAAGTTGCTACATGATAGCAAGGCTATAAAGGGACTATAGGAACTCATAAATAGATGCACTGGGACCACACCAAGAGAACTGCATGTTGACTCGAAGATTGGAAAGAATGCGACGAGGATGGGAAGAGAGATGAGATTGACCACGCAAATTGGAGAATATGAGATGGACCAAGTGATTCTGGACCTAGGATTGGACGCGAACGTTCTACCAAAGTAGACATGGGAGTGCATGGGGAGGCCTACACTACAATGGTATCTTATCCAACTATGAGTGACGAACCAGTAAAATATCCTGTGAATGGGAAGATTGTAAGGGATCACCATATATATCGAATGGGCAAGTGCGCTGGTAGATTTTGATGTGATAGAGATTGTTGACGACAACAATCCCTACCCTGCACTATTAGGGATATATTGGGCCATTGAGATGAATGGGGTGATAAATCTGAAGAAGCACAAGATGGTTTTTGAGAAAAAGTCTTTGTGCATAGTTGTATCTTTGGACCTTGTAGAAGAATCATGCTACATGGAGCCAGTGTGCAATTATGAAAGCGATGAAAACTTGAACTACATCTACAAGATAACCATGTGAGAGCAAGTCTAGGTAAACCCCATCATGGATGGACGAATCTCATGGGAGCTTGAAAGCTCCTGTACATCGGATTCTGACGAGGAGATAGAGCGATCGCAGAACCAGTTACACGAGGTAACCACGCTAAACTGTAACATGATGATAAGATTGTTGCACTACATATCAACAGAGGTAAAGGATCTACCTATGTATGATGGGTTAAGCAAGGTAGATGACTTCCTGAACAGATTTGAAAGAGAGGTGTTGAAGCAGCAATGGTTCGAGGCTTTGAAATGGGTACTACGCGCTACGCCCACGAAGTGGTGGGGTATGCACCAAGGAAGATTTAAGGAATGGTACAAATGCAGGAGAATGATGTGCATATGGTTTGGGAAGCCTCATCTGCAATTGACAGACAAGATTTCCAGCCAGAACGATCCATGCACACACTTGTCTAGATGGATACAAGCATATGTTACAAAACCTGCGCGGATGCACACAGACTTCGCGATAGGAGACACAATCAGTAAGCATATGTGGGCAAGGCAATGGCGTGAATGACCCCTCAATTTGGAACAACGTAGTATGGAAAGAAAAAGTGGGCATAAAGTTATCCACACAGAAGCCTTTAACGAAGTATGCAAAGCACTGAACAAGGTATATGATGCATAACGGACTAATTGCTACCTACACGTACCATCGGTTCTGTGGGCTTATAGGACAATGTGCAAGAAACTGATGGAGAAGACACCTCCAATGCTGGAGTATGGAGCGAATGCTGTAATCTCCATAGACCATAAAATGCCTAGTCCATGCATAGCGGTGCCAGTAAAGATGACAACTCTTGAAGCCTTGGAAGAAGAGGTCACGTAGCTAAATGAAGAAGAAACCTTCGGACCTGAGGAAGAAATCTGACAGGGTGATCTTACACTCCAATAACATATGAAAGAAAGGGTGTGATTAAGGGAGAAAAGCACTCTGGTGGAAGCGGAAGTCAAGAAGCTTGAGGAAGAAATAAAGAAGTATTTTCTCGATAAGGAAACTAGGGTGATAAAACAGTGTGCACACGATCACGTAGACGAATTTGGGGACTACCGCTGAGAGTTGATCAATGCGATGCCTTGGATTGGATAGCATATTACTAAATAGATCACCCATGGTGCCATGTTGCAAATGATAAAGGGAATGACACATCGAGTAACAATAAAAGGTGGATGTTTTCTAGAAAAAAGTGACGAATAACTGGTTGGAACCTCATACAGGTGGCACGACCACCTGAATAGCTGTGGAAAGTACAGTCTTAGTGCTCCAAGTAGTTGAGAGGAGGCGCCGGACTCTAAACAGATGTAGTGGACGTAGGAGTAGATGCAGGGAAGAAGTTCTGACACCATGGTCTCGCAATAATGTGCATAGGATATTCAGTAGGCAACCAATCAGTGCACTGCCGATATTGTAGTCGTTCGAGCAGAGTTGGAGGGTCTCCATGCAAGGATCTCCGCACCGACAGAGTGACTCGAGGGTGAGCCACGATGCTTGTGTTGGGGGCCTATTGGGCATGGAATCTTCCCAAGGCATGTTTTGGGGCTTAAAGCCCAAGTTTTGACTAATTCCACTGTAAAGACTCTGCGATATGTGAGCGCGGAGCTTGAAGTCATAATAGAGTCACAGGGTTGTCCACCCTTATTTTTGTAATGTAATGTCGGTTTGAAAGATCTACCCATGGTCCAGTGACCATGGGATTGTATAAATAGAGGAAGGCTCTAAGTGTAAGATAGATCAATGAATGAATAGAAGGAATAGAAGCATTGAGTCAAAGTGTACATGG
>APFE030178136.1:81071-103787 GCA_000404065.3 Pinus taeda
TATATTTGGCTATGAAAACCTTTCTCAAGTGCAGAAAAACACTTTTGTAGCAGTTGAAAACCACCTGGTGGTGGCTGTTACACCCTCTGTAACACCATTTGTTATTCCAAAGTATATCATGTGATAAGTGTTGTTACACAATATTTTCTTCTTTATCTTTTAGTAGAAATTAAATTAATATATATCATTCATCTTGGTTGTTACATATGTAACAACCAACGACTTTTCAGGAATAAAATGAGATACCTTATTGTAGTAAATAGCAAGAACATCACCATGATCTTCATCATCAAAATTTAGTCCGCACGTCTCATTCCCTGAGTATGATTCAACATCGTGCCACCCATTACTTCGCCCCATGTCACCCAAGTATGTCATCAAAAAGGTAATATTGAATTCGTTTTATTTTGTAATTATGGCAACTTAACATGACTATTGACGATCTAGGATGGTTTTCATAATTAAGTTAGGGCGAACGAATGATATTACAACATGACCATCACATGATTTGTAATTATTTGAAAAATCCAGCAATTAAAGCATGTGACCTGGTACTTATTGTTACTTAATGTTGAATCATACCAAAAACGGTAGGTGCACTATCGATGATCCCTCCCCATGACTCAGCATTAAGTAAAAATTCATTGTGCAGTACGAACCATGCGTGCCAAATCCTAATCCAAAATGTTCATTTGTGCCACCCTACCACGCTACCGTTTACCCCTGCTAGAAGCGTTGAATCCCCATTTAGAGTGTTCAAAGAGGGGGAAGGTAGGAGTACACGTTGAAGCAGCTAGAGTGTACGTCGAGGAAGGATAAGTAGGTGAAACAACACTAAATTGCATAAGAAATTGGAGGAGCAGCAATACGACATGAGCTAGGGTCTATAGAAGCCTTGGAAGATTGCCCTGAAGCATGCCAGGTTTTCAAAGATGCAAGCTGGTTCGAATTCTTCAAGAGATTGGAAGGATTAGACAGTGGTATAGACATGGAATTTGCAAAGAATCTAGAGAGAAACCAGATGGAAGTCAGAGGGTTGAAATTGGAGGTCATGGAAGAAGTTATTGCCAGAGGAATAGGATTTCTAGAAGAAGGGAAGAGATGGTTTACTACGAAGGTTAATGACCCCTCACTGAAAGGGGAGTTTCTTTAGGAAAGCGAGTCATTGGTTAAGAAAGATAGGGGAATTGATAGACTGTCACTTCCCCAACCATGGGTGGATGTTGCTCTCTTCCTCATTAAGTACATTACTTGTGAGGGAAGGGAAAAAATTTTGTTTAATTATCATTTTCCATTTTTGAACCATCTCCGACATCAACAATTGATCAACCTTCATTATTTCTTGCTGGGTAATATTAGAAACATGGTTGCAGTTGTGAAAATGGCTGCACATCTAGAAACATGTGTTACTAACCATGGCCTTATTAAACTCATTGTGTTGGATGCCTTGAGCTGACAGGGAAAGAATTGGTAAGAGCTTATGCGAAAAAGACCTAGGACCACTCGTAGAAGGCAAAATGAGACAGCTAGGGAAACACTAGAGGTGACAAAGGAGCAACCCTAGTCCTTGACAGTGAGGGTCAGCAAGAAGTCAGTTAATAAACCGATTGGTGATAGAAGGCCGAAGCACTAAATAAGGGTTAGCGGGCACCTAGAGTCCCTTCCATTTCAAGAAAAAACAAAGTATTTGAGTAGAAGAACGAGGAGCAAGCTCAGCCATAAAAACCTCCTTCACCTGGTAAGAGCGAAACGCAGTCTTTGCTGTCGAAATTTGAAATTTTAGAAAAATAAATTAAAGAATTGAGGGAACAACTAGCAGTAGGAATGGCAGAGCCAAGAGCCCCATGGCTAGATACTTTGGCAGAGGCCATGGAAAGGGCTAGAAGGGGAGAAATCTCAAGAATTTTATGCGTAGCCTGTGCAAAGATGTTGGTGGAAGCAGGATTCAAAATCTGTGCAACAAACACTACCTCGAGGGGGACTCAAACTGAAATCTGGGAAGCTGTTACACCAAAGCGTATCAAGGATGTTGCTGCTATACAAGTACCAGCAACCGAGATGGCACAATCCATAGAGGGTGATCAAGCAATGGATACACGGGAACCCTTAGCTGACACTATTGTTTCATCAGAACCAATAATGGAGGGGGAAATTAGCTAAGAGGAGGAAGAGAAAGATAATATCCATGAGCTGAAGTCAATGTTGTTGTTACACAAGAACCAACAGCAAAGGCCGAAGTTGGTCTGGAAGAAATCGATGATGAGAAGCATGTGGATATCACTGCTTCCACATAAGAACCATGAGTGAAAATGGAAGCTAACCAGGAAGGTAAAGAAACTATGATAAAACCCACTGACAAAGTTGTTGTTACATAAGAACCAGTAGCGGAGGTGGGATAGTTTCACCCTCATGAGGCTGCTACACCCTCAATTGATAGCGCATGCGGAAGAATGCAGGGTCTTGATGAAGGATGACATTCTGATAAATTGTTGTTATTGGTAGAGCTGCAAAAGTGGAAGTAGTTGGCGCTCTCTCTACAGGAGGGAGTGATTCCACTCAAGATGCATAAAAGAATGATGGATTCCTTGAGTGAAAAATGGCTAAAAGAAGAATGGGAAAGAGAAGAGGAGGCATAGAGGCATAAAGAAATTATGAAGAAAAAGGATCAATAGTTGAATCAACTACATTGGGAGGTCTCCGACCTGATATTTGATAAGACCAAACTCCATGACCTTGTTCTAAACTTACTAGCATGTAGGCAGCCATCCTCATCATAGCCTGTGTTCCACTTATTTCAGTTAAGGGAAGTTTACGAGAACAGGTCCTATATGGCTTCTTTAACCTGTACCTTTCTGGAAATTTTCCATTCCTATGATTTTGATGGTCAAAATTTTTTGTGCAATTTGTTCTTGAACAATATGATGTGTGAACTTGTGAGCACAAGGATGGTGGTGAGTGTCCTTTCTTCCATGGGAGACTTGCAGTTGCGGGTGTTCCTCTCATTTATAAGGAATCAGATTGAGTGGCAACTGGCCAATAAAACAATAGAGGCTAACGAGGAAAATGAAACACTTTGGGTCAAGGTTGAACCAGGAATGGCTTACGAACTCTGACGAGAGTTCCAGCAGTTTCTGACCAATTTGGAAATCAGAGATCAATCAACAATTTACAAAAGACGAATCGTGAGGATCTGCCTCAACTTTTTTGCAAATATGAAAATCCAAGTGCTAGTCATATGTCTCAAGCGCATTGAGGCCTATAATGCAGAGTTGTAGGGAGGGGACCCCTTTGAGTACAAGAACTTTGTGGCTATTGTTACATGGGTGCCGGAATATGCTCAGATTGTTCTGACACTAGGGGCATTCTGGATTGGCCTCAGGTTCAAATTCCCTTTGATATGGTTGTGATTGGAGGAGTATCAACCCGATTATCAGTTATGTGATTACGAAGAGGAATCTTGGCCACGTGAGTTAGTGGCTGATGAAGGATTCAGAGCTCTAGGCGATGATAATGCTGGTGCCTACAATTTCACATATTTCTACTGGGGGCATAGTAGAAGGAACAGAGATTATGCATGGGGACATGTAGTTGCTTCAATCGGGGGAGATGTTGGGTGTGGTTTTTTACCTATTTCATGCACATTCTTTCCCCTGTTTTAACCTTTCTGTCCTCCAAGCCTATGCCCTTATATGACCAAACTCCCTATTTTCTTACCTTCTTAATCCATTTTAATGTCATGTTACTTTGTTATATTTTATCGAATAATATGAGCCTTTATTCCTTTTTGTGGCTAACTAGGAGAGCATTAAAGAAGTATTTTGGGAAGTTAATTTTTTTAGGTGTTGGCTTGCGAGAACAAAGCTATGAAATAGACAGGCAACAAGGATTAACTACAAGAAAGGGTAGAACGGTTCGTTTTTACACCCCGAGTGTTGTTACAGATCGTTGTTACACATTGGATGTTGTTACAAATTGTTGTTACACATTGGATGTTGTTACACCTCGCGTTGATCGGTCGTCACACCAACAATGCTATCGTTAGTTATGCCGTGTCATCTTGAATCACCATTCGCTCAATGTTGTTGCACTAAAGCTGGAAATGAGGATACTATTCCACATAACGGTGGTCAACAATAGGGATTGTTTATTTTTGAAGCAACAACACTCTAGCAATTGCAACTGATGTATATTTATTTAGCAATAGCTTGTAACTTCTTTATTTTTTATCAGCATGAGAATGAAAAGATTCTCATCACTGATCTATTTGTTTTCAGGTTGTAATAGTTATAAAAGACTCTACTTTTTATGTATCAAGAGACATCATATAGAGGAGTATCATTATTCTGATTCTGTAATTCTAAATTTATTTTAATATCAATTAGGAGGTGATGTTGTTACTGCTTTCCAACTGATTTGTTAATCACTTTCGTGTTCTTCCTGCGCCCTGCTAAGGAGGAAGGGCCCTCCTCTTTGGTATGGATTACAGTGATATAGGTAGTGTACATTCTAGTTTAGTTCATTGATTTATGGTTTCTCGCTATTGTTGTACAAATCATGGTTACATTCACTGTTGTTTCTATTTATCTTATGTTGTTACACTGAGTTAATTAATAGAGTGGTAGTAACTAGCTGGAGTAGATGTTAGTTCTTGTGTGCATGCCTTTACTTTAATAGATGCAAGTTGTGATTTAATTATGTAGAGTGTTTTTATACCTACATGCATGGTTTGATTCAACAATTTAGATCAACAACATATTTTACCATTTTATGCATTTTCTTCTACTTGGCTAGAGTGTATCAACAAAGACAGTGCGAACTCCATTGAAACATCAAGACATACCCTGGGTTGAAAATTAATTTTGCAGTCTAAGTTAATTAAGGTTGATTAAAACAACACTACAGCTTCACTCATACATTCAACAATACTGAATTGGAGACACATGATCGTATTTTTCTTTTTGCCTTCTGATCCAACTTCTTCCATTCCTCATCAGACACTATCATTGGTTTAGTACCTGGATCTACTGCGATCCACTGATCTTTATCCATCAATAGATCCTCCATATTGAGTTTCCACAACTCAAAACTCTGACCATTAAATTTCTCGATTTCTATCTTTCCACTGCTCACTATATTCCTTCACCACAAGAATCGGTCATGTAGATCTCCCACTAAACAGTGTCTACCACAGGGCCATGAAAAACCCCTCAGCAGCAAAGGCGTCCCCTTGAAGCCAAAGCACCTCTGATACCAAATGTACCCTGTACAAAAATTTCCTGCATATAAATTCTAAAAAAAGAAAATAAACAATGGTGAGAGCATAACACCTAAAACAAATATACACAAATATTTTCCCCTTGATCCCAAAACTGGGATTACTAGATTGATTTTTCATTATGTTCCTTTCAATGTTACAATACATATATATACATGTTGAAGCATCCATAAACCCCAATCCATTATTCCTGGATTAGAACATAATCATAGTTCCCTTGACTAGATCTACAAAATACCATGGACCAAAAACCATTGTGCACAAAACCATAGGTAGGTTCACCCACCTAATATAGGGTCCAAAAAAAATCCCTTCGGGCACTGCCTTGGACCCCATAGAGGGGTTCTACTGCCCCCCTCTAACCCCTGGTTAAACTACTGGGCCTAGTCATGGAAATAATATAACACAAACCAACATCCAGACAGTTAAGGAAAAAGGTACAGCAACTGGCCAAGCAACAGGGAAGCCACATCATTGCAGAGACATGGACTGGTCAGGGGAAATCTCATAAATAGCATAGTGATACTTCCTCCATCATCTAGTTTTCATTTTCTTATTATTTCTATAATTTTAGTTTATTTTGTATGCCTTGCACTTTAAAACGCGAATCAAATCCTAATTAGAATCATTGTGGGTACTAGAGCTATCACATGCCCAGATAGGTAGTCAAATCGAATAGCTAGCCCTTGGCTAAGATATTTTGTAACTCTTAATTCAAATCTCCCCCTCTTCTTATAAATAGGGGGAAGAAACACTTAATGCAAGGTTTCAGAATTCTACACATGAGGAGTCAAAATTCTGTGATTCCACTTCTGGTTCTATTTTCATGTTCAGGAGGGACTTGAGTGACTGATTTCATTTTTTAAATGTTTCAAGGCATTCCCAGCGCTTGAAAACTAGAGGCACAAATCTCAACGATTTGACATTATCGATGTTGGTAATTGAAAGTTTGTTAAGGTTGAAACTTTTGAAAATGTTAATCGTTGATCGTCGATATAGCCTTCACCTCTGAAATTGTGAGACCTCCGATGTGCGACCCCGTCGATATGCCATGCTCCCTTGGACCTTCGATATGTGGGATTGCCGATGTGCGGGATCGTTGATATGTTGGGACCCGGGATTTTACCCTTAGGCATTTTCTCCTTGATTTTCTAGTTTTTGAAAGGGAAACTTCAATCTTCTCTAATGTTTGATTCCAGGGTCCATTCAAGGAGTTCCACATATCATTGGAAATCTAATGATGAGAAATATCAAATGGAGGGCGCCTGATTTAGCTTTGAATGCTTCTGTGGCTGGGAATATGGTTGAAAACATTTCTTCCCTATTTCTTGTTTTTTACAGTTGAGGACAAATTTTGCAGAGGGTGACAACAACATTCTAATACGATATATTCATACTTTTACTAGACCCTTGATAGTAAATTAACTAATTGAATAAACTAACTCAGTCAATCAACCTAATAGGAATCAATCTTAATAGAGATTCAATTGAATTGAATGGTTGATCCAGCTTACATTTTTACTTAAGAGCCTAGTCAGCTAGCTCAAATTATGGACTTAGTTGATTAAGTCAACTAAATTCTCAAATGATTACTTATATGAAAGGTTTTTCCTACTTCTTCCCCTGAGTGAGAAAGGAATTCTAGATATTGAGGAAAAATATGAACACAACTACAATAACCCATTCTTGATGCTACAATAACCAAAGACAAGGAGACTCTACCAACTACGGGTGAAATATTGGTGCATATACAACCACTAAGTGATGTAGTCACAATGGATAACCACATGATCATATCATTACCTCCTATGTATTTTTATGGAGAAATGAACTTTACTAAAACTTATAGAACTTGGTACAGTGACAAGGTTTCTCTAAAAGAATGGCTTAGTGTAAAGAACACATATGATCTATAAGATAGCATGCCTCACTTGACCACATAATAATAGACAACACCCCATAAAAGAAAACCAAATTCATTGTATCATTAGTTCAACTAAAAAAGTTTATGTTTTAGGCTAGGAAAGGGAAGGAAGTAAAATCACAATTATGTTTTACTATGCCATTATTATTATCTTCATTATTCATACGAAAATCTAATTGTTTATTTAAAATTATGAATTTCATCCATTGATAGAGGATAGGAAAGAAAAATTGGAAAGAGGTGAAAATAATAGCATTAAAGGGGTTAAGAATTTTCAAGAGAAATATTGTAGAGATTTTTTATAAAACTTTGTTGATAATTATATTAGTTTTTTTAATTTTTCTAAGAAGGATTTCTCGCATAATGATGCATGTTCCTTTTTTCCCCTCATTCTTTTTGTAGACCATAAGGGCTATTTGGTCCCCCAACTACTATTTTTTAAATGATTTGATTTGTGTATTGAATATTTTTTAGATAACATAGAGGATTTGTGCATTGTAGCAACCTACATGCGACAAACCATATTTCTTTGTACATGTAGCCATATTTCCAGGCAGAGAAGGAGAGTAGAGCGACCTCACCTTCTAGCCAGTTTTTCTCACGAAAGGATTTCCTAGAGCATATCTTGTGTCTTATGCGTTTGTGTGTGAGAAAGAGATTTTATTTTGTTGTTCTCTATTTTCTACATAATTTCTATTTGCATGCACGCACTAATTACAATAAAATCTACAAATCCATAAATTTAATAAAACTTTTATAATGTAGAATTTCATATTTTTAATATAATGTTATATATCTAATGTGATGAACTATCTAGTAAAATATCCATAGTAGTTTACGGATCATCAAATGTTTAAATAGATCTATATTTTATAAAATATCATTTTATTATATTTCAATAAATACACTGGAAAAAAACATTTCACCTCAAAAATCATTTTTTTTCTCATTTTACTAATTATATAATGAAACCTTTCCATATAAAAAAATTCACAACAATTATTCTTTTATATATATATATATAAACTACCAAACTCAAACTCTAATATAACAATGTTATCCTCTTAACACCCATCTTATATATTTTGACATGATATATGATTAACAAATATATGCTCAATATAAAAATGGCTACAAGGTTTAAATAACCGAATAATCTTTCTTCCATATAAATATTGACAATTTTGATATGATGTAAATATCCATCATCTTTTAACCATGGTTTAAAGAACTATAAACTTATAAATATTGTTGTTATTTGATATGCATTTAATTTGAAATACATTATAAATTTTGAAATTTGAATTATTTCAAAGTTATTTGATAAAGAATTTTAGTATTGTTAATGAGAATCAATACCTTACCATCTACCATCTCTCAGCTCAATTCCCATCTTTAACAAGCTTTCTTTACAACATTTCATTTTCTTATATAAATATCCTAAATCAAGGGTAAAGGGCTAAAGAACAACCCAACCTTAGTATCAATGATGGAAAAACTTTCTTAAGCGAAAATATAAACTAAAATAGATATAATATAATAAAAAACAATAATAAGTCTTATATGAATATGGAATAGCCTAATCTATATATAAAAAATAATAAAATTTTAATACTAATATAAATTGATTATTCACAAAAATGTGCATGGTTATAAGCAAGTTTTTTTTCCCAAAATAGGAGGACATGCGGAGTTTAAATTTATTAGATGGTAAGAGTTAAAATTTTAATGTATTTTGCCAAGCAAATTATACAATGGCTCTACTTCAAGTTTCTGTTCAAAGAAAGTTTATGAAATTTCAATTTGGTTAATTAAAAAAAACTTCTGCTTTCCACCTTGAATTCAATTCTTAAAAATAATATTGATAATAATTTTATATTATTTAATTAATTTAATAATTAAAAGTAAAATTTTGGAGTCTTATTTTTATCAAGAAAAACATTAATTTTTATTGAAAACATTCTTAATTATTTTTTTAAAATAAAGTTTTCTAAACATAATATATGTATATAGAGAGACCTCCAAGGTAGTAAGAGAAGAGATGTTACCTGTCTGTTATGTATGTAAACATTGTGAACTGTCAAATTAGCAAAAAAAAATAAATAAAAAAAAATAGAAATAATTAATTATAATTAATATTCAAACTAGTCTAGATCGATCTCAATACCAAATCTACCAAGTGATGAGAGGGATCAAATCTCTTGAGGTGCAAGCCTCTTAGTGGAAAGAGATTTGGTCTGGGGGCTTGGTAGATCTAGATTTAAGATGGATCTAAGTTAGTAATTAAAATTCATTCAACCTCCATCCAACAAATAAAAATTACATGCACAAGCCCAAGCTAATCATCTTCAAAGAAAAAGGAATAAACTAAAATGCTCGTGTTGAGAGTTTCTTTTGGATTATTATGTCATGTCTTTGAGGTGTCCTATATCTAGGGAACACTTTACCCATTTTCACCCATTTTGATTGACAAAAAACTTAAATTAATAGTATAAAAAATTCTAGAGAAATAACAAATAAATATTTATCATTTAATTAAATAATTATAATTATATCTTATTAATTAAATAAATTAACTCTTTAACTAATATATTTAATTTAATTTATTTATCTTTTAAATCATGTTTTTTTTAATTAATTTATTCTACTTTTCATCTAATTTAATTCTAATATTCAATTTTATAAAGTCTTATTTAATTATTTATCTTTAACTCATTTATTTTCTTAATTAATTTATTCATTTTATTCCCTTTAATTTAATTCTAACATTTCAATTTTATTAAATCTTCAATATTCTCTTTTTTTTTTTTACATCAGGTCATTTCATTTCTTCACATGCCCTAAATATTATTTCATTTTTCAATTTATTCAAAATTATTACTTTTCATATTATCACGGGGTAAAGTGTTCAGACTGAATTTCGACCCCTGACACACTATTCAAAAAAAACTCTCAACATCAACATATTATTCTTCTAACATATTAATGACTAAAAAAACCAACGAAAACCTAAAAAAAAATCCATCAAACAAACTTCCCCTTCCAAAAAGGAAAGCAGCACTAAAATCTGAAAAAATATTCCTTAAAACTCGCTATAAGTGTCTATGTTATTTAATACAACTCACCAAGATAATTAAATATGCTTTCACGTGACCTCTTATACAATACAACCCCGCCTGACACAGTTGAAAAGGATATCAAAAATGTTAAAATGTTCAAAATGCGTAACTCTTCTGATATTTCGTTACATGGTGAAATAAAATATATTATTTTTTAAATGGTACACTTTTTCACATATATTTAAATTTAATTGATGATGATGGTGGTTAACGTCCACTGAGACCAAATTTTGGTCTATTACACCTAAAGAAACTAATTATTTAGTTTAATTTAAGATTTTATTCCTATGTGCAAAAAGTTTGGAGAGAAGCCTCTCTAGCTCACTGTGATTTTGACAACGTAAAAGGCTAGGAAGGTGAGTATTGCAACAAATATTTTGAAACTGAGATCTAATGTGGTTGTAAGTGGAGCACTCTAAGAAAAAGTGATTTTCATCCTCAATGTTCTTATTCTCATAGAAATGATCTTTCCATCCATGATGTTTGACAACGTAAAAGGCTAGGAAGGTGAGTATTGCAACAAATATTTTGAAACTGAGATCTAATGTGGTTTTACCTGGGGCACTCTAAGAAGAAGTGATTTTCATCCTTAATGTTCTTATTCTCATAGAAATGACCTTTCCATCATGATGTTTTACGAACTGTCCAATGACCCCCGTTTACAGTGTAATTCGAAAAAATACTAATACAACAAAGATATTTACTTTATTATTTCAATTTCAGTTTATAATAAAAATTATATAATTAGAATTCTTATCATTTAGTTTAATTATTAAACTCAGAAAAATATAAATTAATTTTACATTTAAACGAAAAAAATTACAAAACAACTATTCTAAATTTATTTAAAATTTATTTAAATATTACTTAATTTACATTTTTGTTAAAAAATAGTTTTATTATTTAATGCAGTAGTCTATAACGCGACTTTTTGAAAGCTTTTCAGGCGGATTTTTCCGGTCAAAATCTGGTAGCAATTCATTGGAATCCCACGTTGATAGCTAATTTCTGCACAATCAATGGCTCCCAGGGGTTTTTCAGGGCGCTGAATCCAAATATGCAGTTAAAAAACCATTTTAACTGGTAAAAATCAAGATTTAACCTCATTTCTTCCTCCGGATTCCGTCAGGGGAATCTCCAAAAAGTCGCATTATAGACAACTCCATATTTAATTAGGTATGGAACTTAATTTTTTTATTTAAAAGTTAATTATCTTTAAAATTATATCTCCCAAGAAAACTCATTTTAAATAACCAAAATTGAGAGGAGAACGACTGACCTCACACATGGCTCCTTCTCTCAATAATCTTTCATTCATATTCTATCTTTCTGATTTGTCTTGATGATAGACCCCCTTTGGGGTTTGAAACGTCGACACAATGAACAAAAAACTGTGGTTAATCTATATCATACCACTGCAAAAAACTTCCACAGAAACCTAAAATCTAACATAACTTCCTTGTACGGAGGGGAAACATGGAAGGAGATCTGTCTTTTCGAAATCTTGAGGATAAAAATTGAGAGGAGAACGACTAACCTGACACATGGCTCCTTCTCTCAATAATATTTCATTCATATTCTATCTTTCTGATTTGTCCTGATGATGGACCCCCTTTGGGGTTTGAAACGTCGACACAATGAACAAAAAACTGTGGATAATCCGAATCATACCACTGCAACTAAAAAGTAATCAAGATAATAAGTAAAAGATAATGGTTTCCTAACCAATATTGTTTCAAACTCTAGTATTGGTGATTTGAGTGATTTGAGGTTTAACAAAGGGTATTGCAAAGATATTGGATTTTTTTAGAAGTTTAAAGGCTGCAATCCAGAACATCATTATTATAAAAGTTTTTGTGATTGAATGTTAATATTGTAAAAAGGTATTGAGATAATTAAAATTAATTTAATAAAAAATTATAAATTAAAATGTTAATTTATAATGCAAATAAAATATTGTAAATTTAAAAAGCTATATTATAATAATAAATTATTAGTTTCAAATGAGAATTTAAAAATCATATAGTTTTTTATTTTATTTTAAAAAATATATAAATTTTTATTAATGAATTAGAAAACAAAATTAAAATTATTAAAGTTAACTTTCCCATTTCTGATATTATGCTAGTTATGTTTAATTTCTACTTATCATCATGTGTTGTCATACTCTTTATTCTGATATTAACAGTGTTATCGAATATATGGCAATTATGGGTGCTAACATGACTCCATCTTCGCATCTTATGGGTGCGAAGCATAGGTATGTTTCGTTTACATGTGGGATAATAAATAACTCATTTTTCCAAGTTGTATACTGTTTCACATTTAAGATGGTGTACTTCGAGAAAACCTTCATACAATAAAGATACATTATTTTGATTGAATAAAGTGGGTTTCCATTTTAACTTTAGTTTATAGTAAAAAAACTTGTGTTGTATAAGGTTATGAACACACACGTGTAAAGAAGTCAACTAGGAATCCTTTGATTTTTATAAGAATAATCAAACCATAATTTTTATAATGTCACCTTCCTCTTATGCACACGTGATATTCCTTTTGATAGTGACAACTCTTAGATCTCCCTCATGACACATGATGTTCAACTTTCCTAGTAAAAAATTGTAAATTAAGCCTATTTCAAATATTCCTTTTGATAGTGACAACTCTTAGATCTCTCTCATGACAGTGATGATGTTCAATTTTCCTAGTAAAAAATTGTAAATTAAGCCTATTTCAATATTCAAATTTAACTAGGGAGTTCCTTCACATGGCATAATGCTTAATTAGAATCATTTTAAAATGCCTCTTATGGGATCCTCTGGTCTGTTTAATGAGTTTGATGGCAAATTTAAGCTCAATATAATTGAACTTATGAGAAACAACTTAGCTTACTTACACTCTAAGAGTGAATTTGATGTTTTCCACTATAATATTTTATTAATGAGAAAAGGACATTGTGTTTAAGTTGATAAGCTATTAAATTTAAAATTGGCATATGATATTCATAGAGATACAATTGATCAGACATATTGGAGCCATAAGAAATTATAAATCATACAAATTTTATATATTATAAATCATATTGTAGCCTTAAGAAATCATGGAAACAAGAGTTAAACAACTATGGAATCGATCAATTTCAGAGTATCTCATTAAGTGGAAGAACTTACATACTAAATATTCCACATGGAAGGATGAACATTTTATATGGAAGCATCTAGAACTACTTAAATGTTAAGGACAACACTTTTTTTGAAGGAAAGGAAAATGTTAGATCCCATAATAGTAGTGTAGCCCATACATTGTTATTTTTGTGCCCCATAGAAGCCCACTATTATTGTTGTTGTTCCCTTACATTATTATTGTTATGTAGGTCCTAATTATATTTTGACCCTTTAGAATCCTATATATACCAGGGAGGTATTTCCATTGAAATCATCCAAGAATTGTTTATTTATGTGATGTAAATGGAGGTTTCCCCTTAAAAGTGGTTTATTATCTAGTTGTTGATCTATATTTTATTATGTTTCTATCTTATTTTGATATGGATACATAACATGCTGCTAGGGTTTCTTACTATTGTATCGTTGAAATCAATTTGGTTATACAAAAGTAGACATTGTAAGACATGTTTCTAAGAAGGAATTGTACAACAAGCATTTGATGCAATATCCAACATATTTGTTTTGTCACAAATAGCACATTAGTTACTGACATGCTATTGATATAAGCTACTAGAGCTCGGTTTTGATGTACATGTTGAGTAGAAGTTGTTTTGCAATTCATTTGTATTGTTATTAAGCATAGGTGGATCTAGTCTGAAAATTTTGAAATATGGTCTGTTGTGGTAAAATAAAGGTTAGAGCATTTAGGGAAAGTGGTGGCTTGTTGAACAAGGTGGCAAGGTTGTGCAAGGAAAGGGAATGGAATCTCTTTTCATATTCGAGCTTGAGAAAAATCCAAGGCAGCATGGTGTTGCTAGGGAATATTAGAGCCTATACAAGGTGTTGGAGCATCCTTTCAGTTAAAGCTGATAAAACTAAGGCATTGGACTGTCCTTCCAGTTGCAGTTGGTAAACTAGGGCATTGGAGCATCCCTTCCATTGGAGCTAATAAATAAAGGGGTTGGAGCCTCCTTCCAATTTTAGCTAGAGATCTTGGAAGTTGGATCTTCCTATCAATGTAATTTTCAAAGACCTATATTAAGAAGTGTTCGGTGGGTTTTCTCTCGTAAGCGTTTCCGCCTAAAAATATCTTTTGTGCATTGTTGAATGGTGTTACTAATTTATGTTTTGATCTAATGCTAATGATAATTAATTCTTTGTAAAGATAAAATTGACTAATTGAAGTGAAATATTGATTCACCCCCCTCCGATTATTTCCGACAACAACATCCAGAAGGAAGTGTCCAAGAGGCCAATAGCAAAAGGAATTAGGACTCCAACAAATGTGTATGTGTTGAAGGGAAGAGTGAGAAAAATAAAGATATTGAAGACAAACTCTTCCGCTTTAGATTTTGAGTAGGAGAAGCTGGTGTCCCTGCAGTCCATTATTATCAAATATATTCACAAAAATATATAGAAGAGCAATGTGAGGCATGTTACGTCTCAAGGGTAGTGTATAGAAGCATAAGAATATATGTGTACAAGTAGAAGTAGCTGCATGTTATGACCAAGAGCCTATGAGCACAATCAAGTCCACAAGATCAACAAGAGAGTTGGAAGGTAAATGAGCTAAAGGGGAGATGTGTATGCGATTAGGGTTTAAAGGGTTGTTTATCATTTTTATATTTACTTCAGTCATTATTTTTTAGCATCTATCTATGTTGGTTCCATAAGTAGAAGAGCATGTAATTTCATCCATATGTATGCATTAGTCCCTCAGTGGAAAATTGGTTGAAAAACCCTTGTACAAGTTATGCATAGAAGATTCATTTTATTTCTGCCATGTGAGCACCCTTGAGTGCAATATCTATCCCTACACTATGTTTTCTTATATTATTGGGTTTTTTGTCGAAGTATTAGACACTCATAGGTGAGAGAGTCGTTTGTTGAAAGAAGTCAACTATATCAGCCTTGTAGGATCTGTTATAGCTACAAATCTCACTATTATAGTTTGTGATGCTGCACTCATGGCCTAGGGCAACCCCTCCTTCCAGACCTGGTCCCAAATCTAAAAAACAGTGTTTTATTCCCTGTACGCGACATTGCCCTGAGTTAAACGCGTGTATACGCGGGTCCATATATACCCAAACCCGTGTATATGTATTAAACACTTAAAAAAATAAAAACTCCTTATTCGGGCCGGATCGCAGGTTTTACCTGCTGATCACCTTTAGTGCCCGTGGCCCAACTGTCCAAACAATTCCTAACTAAAAAACTACTTTGGAATTGGTATAAAAATACATCAAAGGGAAGGCCTAAGGGAGGAGAGAAGAGAGAGAAAGGTTATTATAATAGAGATTTTCCCCTGACCAGGTCTGAAGACCCTTGTGCCTTCTGCAATTCCCCCATTTGTACAGGAAACCCTTGTTTCCTTGTGATTTGATGTTCATCCCTTAGTTATGACATCATGGAGTGAGTCTTGGAAGGAGATATGCTAGAGGCTTGAGGCGGGACGGATCCAGAAGGATGTTGAGCTTGGAGCCTACGAACGGTTGCTCAAGTGATATTACTCCTTTTGTACTTTCTATTTGTCTATAATAAAGAAACACGTCTTGATTCCTGATATGCTTCTTCTTTATGTTTATGATGTTCATGTTTGAATTTCATGTATGAATGATTGTTTAAAGTTCATAACTAACTTCCTTCTTTTATAACATACGATGATTTTTGTATAAATCTTTGTCCATATATTGCTGCATTCTTTGGAATTGTTAGTTTTGCAGGGCAAAGGAGCGAAAGGGACGTGAAGAAGGGTTTGGACCCTTCAGAAACTACTCGAATGTAGGACCTGAGGTACGTCCTTCTTACTTTAGAATTATCTTTTGCTAGCATAATGGTTGTGTGTATGCATGTTTCTTTGTTTAGACAACTTTCAGTCTACTAGGGTTCCACCCAAAAGCCCTAGGGGATTAAATCCCTCAACAGAATTAACGACTCCACTAGGGACAACACTCTTGTTGTTCCTAGTTTGGGTGTTTGTCAAGCCTATGAGGGCTCAGTTGCTTGTTGGTTTACTGTTACTGTCTGATCTGTTCTTGACTTCTGAATTTTGCCAGTTTCTTCAGTTTGTTTTTTATTTTTCTTGAAATATTATATATACGTTGTTTTCCTTAGTTACAAAAGCATATAAAAACTTGTTGTCTAAAGTAAACCCGCGTATACGCAGGTTCCCTCAGGAACAGTCGCGTATACACACAGTCTACACTAAGTACAGTCGCGTATATCTTGCAACTTATAGGATTTATAAATTTTTGTGTCTCTGAAGTTTGTCTGGTGTTCTGAGTCAGTTTGAAATAGTCTTTTTTGTCAGTATCAGTTTTCTGTGTTACAGAAAGCATCTTACTCCGATTTCTCTCTAATTATAAGGAGTTTTGGTCTTGTTTTGTGTTTGCAAGCATCATCATATTTTTGCTAAAAGCACGCAAGATTTCTTGATTGAGATCTTGGCTGCTCTGAGTTATCAGAGCAGAAAGATTGTTATCAATCTTTGTGTTCAACTTTGCTTTTGGTGACTTTTTGTTTGCTTAACGAAATTTCTTTTTATGACCATCTACTTCTTTGTTTCATCAAAGTTGTCATTTGATACTTTCTTGAAATTGTCTTTTTGATCTTTGTTGGTCTTTGTTACCAAAGCTTTCCTTGCTGCTTTCGATTGTTAAAAAGCCGTTTTAAACACATTTGTTTTTGTTGAGTTTTCATTCTTTGTAGGGTGTTTCTTGCTTATTGTTTCAATCGCAAAGTTTTGGTTTTTGTTGAGAGCATTTTCCAAAAGACTTTCTTGTTGCTACTTTGAAGAGAACTGTTTGAAAAGTTTTTGTTTTGCTTTCTTGAACTTGCTTTTCATTTGGTTTCCTTTTGGTGAGTGAAAGTGCTTTATGTTTATCTTGAGTTTTGTTTTTAGCATTTAGACGAAATGAATGGTAGCATCTCATATTCCATCTAGATGTTGTAAGTGGCAAAAGAAAATTTGATAAGCAAAGCAACTTTCATTTCTTGTTTTAGAGTAGTTTTCAATCTTGTATCAAGCATTTAGTTCTTGCATTAGGATAGATTTTCATCTCTTTAAGCATAAATAGTTTTGTTAACTTTTGAGTGTGAAGTGTGAATGAAAAGAAAAGTAAAGAAAAGTTTGTTTCATTAGAAGTTTCCTTTCGAACCCCGTAGAAATTACTCTTCATCGAAAAACAATGACAAAGTGCACATGCATATAGTTAGGTTTTATTAATTTCTTTTGCATCGAAAAAACACCACTAGTTTCACTTCCATCATCCTTTGACTTAAAGAACAACCCTTAAAATCAAGCGCTAACTAAAATCAACTAGAACATTTTTCTTTTAAGTTAAATACACAAACAAGTTTTAGGATTTTAGGGCCTTGGATTAGGCGAGTGGAGAGTTAACTCTCTAAGGCCATACTAAACATCAAACATAGGATTTTGATTAACGACAGAAAATCCAATAGCATTAGGAAGACCAGGAAAGCTTCGGATCTGGGAGTTAAGCACGAGGGTCTGTGAAGATAGGGAAGAGAGATACCCCCTCTCCTACTTGTCCGAACTTACCTCACGACTGTTCCGCCTGGCGTTTGCGATGAGTTGGTATCCATAGTTGCTTCTCCTAGGGAACTACATAGGTGGCTGCGGAGTGGAATCCTGTGGCACCTGAGGTCGACGTTGTATCACTCTCAACAGTACTACTCGAGGGCACCCTTGAGAAGCTTGGGGGCTTGCACCAGCGCAGACTGTTGTTAGGAGGTCAGCGTAACTTCCTCTGATACCTTCGTTGATAAGCCTGGGCCCTCATCATCCCATACTATCTTCGGAAGGCCCCTTATTTTTCACTTTCTCGTATTTTGGTGTCCGGTCCTAATCACCTGGAGCGGAAATACTTGGAAGTTGTTTGACTAGCTGTATCTTCAGGGACTTTATAGTGGGTTCTCCGTGCTCTTAGTTGGCCGAGCTTTAAATTTTTTGAGTCTTTAGTTAGATTTTAATCAAAGAATTCAAAGTGGTTGACCGATCTCCTAGACGGTCTCGAAGACTTCATGGTCTCTCACCACCAAGTTTAGAGCCTTCTCTGAGAAGGCACAGAGGTAATAATACCGATGGGTTTCGTCCCACTCCAATTGATGTATCAGGGATTGATCCTCCCCTCGGGGGCATTAGTATTGAAGAAAGGCCTGGTACTTCCGTGGAACAAGAGAGGAACACTCTAGTTCTTTCTCAAGTTCGCTTACAAGCGGAGGATAATATTGAAGTAGAAGAACTTTCAGAGTCGTTAGCGGCTCCGAATTCTCCTCTACCATCCAGTCATCCACATGTATTGCAATACGTTGGGACTCCAACGAATAGACCGTCAAGTCCAGGTTACGCTATGCACTTACCTTCGATGACCACTACTGGAAGCATGGCTTCTACAAGTGCTACAACTGTACAGACTCCCATATCTGTACAAGGGGGTGGAACTATTTCCATCCCCTCCGTCTCTTTATTCAGATCTTTTGCTAGCACGTCTTTTATTGGGTCTACCTCCATTCCGTCCATGAGTGGAAATTCCCAAACAAATGCTTTTGGTTCTGGGTACTTCCCACTTGGCGCCCATTCACAGGGCATTCCTTCAGCTCCGTTCAGGGCTGCCACGTCCATGATGAGTGGGTCAGCTTCATTCCAAGGTTTTCCATTTGGAAGTGGTCATATACCACATTCCAACCCTATGATAGGATCTATGCCTTTTTCTTCAGTAGGACAAAGCAACAATCCTTTCCAAGGTTGGAATAACCCTGGGCTTAGTAGTGCCGGAACTGGGAATCCATTCTTCGGCCAATATGGGAATAGGTCATATACCACGGTTAGTTCATTCCAAAGTATTCCTCCCCTAGCTTCGGCTTGGAATCCATATCAGGGGTTGTCAACTCCATACAAACCTCTAGGAGGAAACTTTGCTGGGTATGGTGGATATACGACCGGAGTTGGTCAAACTCCAAGTTTTGCTGGGTCACAAGGCTTGCCTTTTGGCTCAGCGGGTTCTACTGGTTACTTCGGGCAGCCTGGTGCCTTCCAAAATCTAGACCAATCTTTTTAGAGCTTCGGGAGTGCCGCCCAGTCAGGGTGGCATCCCCAAGCTCCTCCTAAACTTCCATTTTTGGCAACGTTGAACTTGCCAGACCTCACTAAGTTAACTAATGATCCAATCAAGTATAATCCAGCCTGGCCTCCGGTCCCAACTAAACTTCCTTCCAATATTCCAAAATTTGAAGGGAAGAGTGGTGAGGATCCGGGTGACCACGTAACCACGTTCCACTTATGGTTCTCATCGAACTCCCTGATCGACGACTTGGTTAGGTTGAGATTATTTCAATGCACCTTGACTAGTAACGCGGCTAAGTGGTATATAGAGTTGCTTGGGGGCAACTTTACATCATTTGTTGACTTAGCCAATATTTTCTTGAACCATTTTCAGTTGCCCGTCTGGTATGATGCCGGAACCGAACTATTGGCTACTTTTCGTCAGGATAGGGAAACTCACATTTCTGATCATATTCAGGAATGGAGACGGAGAAAGAGGCTCATTAAAGCTGAAATCCCTCCGGAGTACCATCTCGAGTGGTTCTTGAAGTCTTTGATACCTGAGATCTCCAAAGATTGTCTCCATGTCTGGGGTCTATTCCGAGGAGCAAGCCATTTTTAGGGCCCAACAGTTAGAATTGATCTACTCTCAGTCTGGGATCCTACAAAAGTACTTGCCAGACGCTCCTGGGTCTAAGTTTGATGTAGCTAAGCCGAAGCCAGGTCCCCACGCGGATGGTATTGTTGGGTCGATAGACACAAATGCTGTGAACTTGTTGAATCAACTGCAACAGTTGTCTTTACAAACTGCTTCTAACAACCAAGTCACATCGTCTAACCCTTCTGCTTCCCAAACTTCTTCGATTAATGTCGTCCAATCTGATAATCCCAAAGGAAGTAAAAATTCCAATGGGAAAAAGAAAGGACGAGGTAAGAAAAAGAACCAGGATGGGAAGCCTGATGCAAACAAATCCGGCAATAATGCTGGTGGAGGTAGAAATGAGTCGAAAAAGAAAGTTAAGTTTCCATGGAAGTTATGCGGTGGAGACCATTTAACTCATCTTTGCCCCAAGATTGAAGATGCTCAGCGCTTGTTAGGGCAACAAGGGAATTCTAGTTCCCAAGCTGTGTTAACTAACCCTTTCCCCCAAGGCCAGCAATTTCTTGCTGGCGCGAGTTCAAACCCTAGAACCTCCACAGGGGGCAACCAGGAAGGGGACAAGTCATCAAATGTTTTCATGATGGGTTCTCACACTAATGTGGCCATAGGGTCACACGATTATGGTGAAGGTGAAACTTCCAAGGGTAAGTCAGTTCCCGAAACTAACAACCCACTTCATATTGAGCGACCTTCTGTTGAGACTATACCACAGGTACTGAAAAGTTCCGCTAAACGCGCGACTATCAACCCTAATATTAGGGCAGCCCAGAATTACTCCATTGTGGAGGATCTGGCTCAGAGTCCATGTGCTATGTCTGCTTTAGAGGTTCTCCAATCGTGTCCTGCTCAAAGAAGTGCCTTGCTATCGGCAATGGGGGCAGTGGATCCAAGTAATTCCTTAGCTCTCACTTTTGATATGAGTAATGTCAAAAAGGGACTTCCTCATCACATGGCTTTCTAGGCAAAGTCTACCTACCAGAAAACGAATATTTTTCGGATGGTTATAGATGAGGGAGCTTCCACGTGTGTCATGTCTATGTCATGCTGGAAGGCCATTGGATCACCATCCGTTGTTCCTTCACCCACCCTCTTGACAACATTTGATGTTCATTCTCATAGGCCATACAGGATTATCCCGGCCTTTCCTATATGTGTTGGAGGGAAGGTCGTTAATATTGAAGTATAAGTCATAGATGCTAACCTAGACTATAATCTCCTCTTAGGAAGGAACTGGGTATACGAAATGGACACCGTTGTTTCGACTCTGTTTCATGTCATTTGCTTTCCTCATGAGGGGAAAATCGTTAAGGTAGATCAATTGGATTATTCTCCAGTCGATCCTCGAGCATCTTCAGATTCTTTTGTTCCCTTAGTGAATAATCCTCATCCGCCTACTGAGAATTTAGGAGTCGGGATGTACTCTTCATTGATGGGTACGTTTGATTTTCCCCCTCCTACGGCTAGAATAGATACAATTTCATCTTCCAGGGACCCTTTATGGAGAGAGTTTGTTCAAACTCCTTATTCTTCAGATCCTGGAACCTTACCTTTATCTGTGACCACATCGGATGACGATAAGGTAGGTGGAATAGAATCTTTTATGTCTGTAGTAGAACCTAGATGTGGATCTATCTATAGCTCTGCAGACAACCATTCTACTCCTTCCTCTGGGAAAGAGATAGATGGTGATGTGGCTTATTCTCGGACCCTTGATTCCACTTATGCATCAGATTGCTCAGACATTGTTTTTCCATCGGATGAAGCGATATTTGAAGCAAGGACGGCTGTAGATCGACCTTTGGAAGATTTACATCGTCGGTCATATCTTTATCCCCCCGTGCATGAAGTCGAATCTTGGTCCTCAAATTCGACTAGCGATGTTTGTATGGTCCCTTTGGCTCCAACACAGTTATTTTCCGAAGGAAGTATGTTGATTGGTTCGATCATAGTACCTATAAACATCTCTAGGAGCAAGCTGGCGGAGCCCCGAAACGGGCTCTACCTAAAGAAGTACTTTTCTTAAGTAGAAGTTAGGCAATGGCTTCTTTGTATATTATGTATATTTGTACATATATCATCAAGAGTCTTGTGATGTCAACACATTTTGGTCTGCTGTTGTAGGTGTTGATGGATGATTTGGTCTATTTTGGGTTCGCCGATGGTGCTAGTCAGCACACTCGGAATCTCGCTTCCGCAGCTTGGGTACTTTATTATCCAACTAGTCAATTGATGGTATCAAGAGGCATATGCATTGGTCCTACTTCAAATAATATGGCTGAGTATACTGCCGATATTAATTTACTATCCAAGGCAATCTCTTATGGGATCGACTCGTTGGTAGTGTATCTCGATTCTCAATTGATAGTGTCTCAATTAAATAACATTTATTGGGTAAGGGATTCATGTTTATATTGTCAGTATTTAAGAGTGGGGTTGTTGCAAAGATCATTTGTTTATATTAATTATTTGCACATTCCAAGATCTCATAATTGGTTAGCTGATTCTATCG
>APFE030178142.1:2486-13136 GCA_000404065.3 Pinus taeda
ATTCAAATGATAAAACCTCCTTTCTATATATAGGAGTCTAAGGAGTCACAATATAACCCAGCCGACCTAACAATAATAATATAAAGCCACAAAAATAACAATAGATGGATTCTATGGGGCACAGTAATAACAATATGGAGACAATAGGGGCACAACAATATTAATAAGGGGTACAACTACAATAGTAATGGGGTAATCACTAGTATTATAGGGACCCAACAGAGAATTAATTAATTAATATTCAAAATGCTGGTAAGACCAAATTCGAATTTTACTTCCTATTTTAGACCAAGGACTGTCTAAAAATATGAATCCAACTTGAACTACTAAAAATAGAACTTCTATTTTTATCACTTCCATTTTTCATTCCTTGTTGCTCAATCCAGCACTGATGCCCAAACTGTTATTTTTAGCAGTGCTATTTTTAGCACTTCTATTTTTAGCAATTTCTTGTTGCCAATTTTCAACACTCTTCATAAATTTATTATTCCCTTCCTTTTCACTTTGTTTGTGTGGAACTTTTGCAAAAAAATTTCCAACTTCTCCATGTTCGAAGCACTTGAAAGGAAATCTTCCATTATACTTTCCAAAACCTCTCTCTAATCTATTTGAAAAATTAGAAAATGCTTCATCAAATTCACTACTAGAATACTCTTCCTCTTCCTTGAATTTCTTTGGAAGTTTCTTGAGCTTTTTGCTGACAACCTTAACCTTCTTGGAGGCTTTGAATGCACATTTCATAAGCTGTGAGAATTCCAAGCAATTGCTCCATAGTAAGAGTGCTCAAATCTTACATTTCTTCAATAGAAAAAACCTTTGGATTAAATATTTCTAGTAAAGACCTCAATATTTTTTGAATAATGACTTCATCTTCAAACTTTCATATATTCTTTTGATCAGATTTGTTATTGATTCAACCCTTCGGAAATATTCTGCAATAGTTTCATCTTCTTTCATTTTCAAGTTCTCAAACCTCATCCTATATGTTTGGAGCTTTTCTTTCTTCACCTTCTTATCACCTTCATAGTTATTCTCAAGTTTGTCACAAACTTCTTTTTTTGATTTGCAATGCATGAATTTTATCAGCTCACTCTCACTAAGTACTACAATAATGGCATTTCTGGATTTTTCATTCCTTTGAAAATTCTTCTTTCCATCATGGTTTGAAGGAAGAACATTAGGAACAATATAACTAGACACCACATTAGAGAAAACATCAACACCCAAACTCATGATATGCCCTTCCATTTTGGTCCTCCATAGATTATAGTTCTCTCCATAAAAAATTGGAACTTGCACATCATGGTCATCCATTGTCCCATCTCGAATTCTCCTTTCTATGGTCAAGATGCAGCAAAGGAGTCGGCTCGAATACCAATTGTTATAAAAAAGCAATACTGAGAGGGGGGAAGAGGGTTTGAATCAGTATTATGAAACTATTAAAAAATTTATTCAATTAAAAGATTATTTAGAAATTCACTTCAACAAAATAACAATATCATGCACATGGAACACATAAGCAATCATCACATGTGAACACAGATTTTAGGTGGAAAAACCCCCCTCCAAGGAAAAAAATCTTTGAATTTTTTGTTGTTTCTTCTTATTATCTATTACCTCAAAATTATTCTCATTTACATTACATCATCTAGCCACCACTAGCAATGGAGCACCCACCCTGTGACTGAAATGAGAAATGTTGGCTACAACCAACATGGAGCACCCACTCCTACAATCAATAATCAACATGAACTTAGCATGAAGTCCCCACACCAAGTAAAAATAATTATTCTATATGATAATGAAATTATGAACTGAAAATATTGTTGCATAAACAATATTAGCAACAGATAAACACAGTCACGTAGCCTCAAATCCACACTCCAAATGAGAGAATAATTCTTTCAACATACAATCTCCAAACTGATCTTCAATCTCTGCACACAACTCTGAAAAAACACAGCTAAAAGATAATTTTGAAGCACACAATACAATTCTAAAACTTTGAACTCACTCCTACAATGTTTGGTTTGTGCACTTTCTCTACATTCACACTCACTCACTCACTTACACTGCTAGAGAACCTGCAACCAAATCAACTTCCTTCCTTCTCATATTTGTAGAATATGGAGATTGTTAAGTAAATTGATTTTTCAAAAGATGGAGCTCACACAAAACCTTTTCACACACTTCATAAATTATTGAGATTGACATCTCTACCATATCAAACCACTCCTTCCACTAGTCCTTGGAATAATTTAAAATTTAACCACTTTCTAGAGGCCCTGTGATTTATTTCAACCTTTTTATGGAAAATTTTGATAGTACACTCCACCAAAAGAAAATTAATTTCAGAGGAGTGCAAGAAACCTAAAGCTTTTTTGATGTTTTTCCTCGATCACATGCACAGGCCTAGTCGAAACCTACTGGAATATTTGGTAGCACACAAGGGCTTGTCCTCCATGAAACTGGATTTTTCTAGCCACTCTGATGAGCCTCCTTCCATGTGACTGGGGCAAGGCATAGCATAAAACAAGGATCCAACCCTCACACTTGCCATAGAGCTTCAGGGGAGTGAAATGATCTGTAAACCATCCTTCCAAACTCATCTTGACATCAAGAACCCAACTTCATAACTTCAACAATACATCACACACATCATCAATTAGACCTCTAGTGCAAGTATAGCTCAGCTTCATATGAGACCTTGTTACCTCATGACATCTCTCCTACATACCTTATGAGACTTATTACAACAAATTACATCAGCATGACAACCTTCAAAAAGTATAGAGAAAAATCAAGACTTGACATATACACTCATGAGTACATTACTTCAACAGGTAGCATCAATGGCAACACAAATAGGCCAACATTTCTTTGTGTGTTGTCCACTATATCAGAGATGGATACTCGCTACATCCATTGAAAACTCACTTCTGGTTAGGTGAGTAAGTTATCTTTCATGTAGAAATGACTTCCAAGGTGCAAGCATGCAAATATAGGTGGGACTAGAACCTGAGGGGGGAGGATAATAACAACTCCTACCTACCATCCAAGCTAACCCACTTGACACCTTAGACTAGGAAGTGAAGGAAAGGACCAATAAAATAGTCATTATGAAGTTAGACAATCATTTCAAAGACCAAGTCGATTTATCCCAAGGGAAAGTTGAATCATTATGGAGCAAGTTAAGCTACCACATGGACATTAGAGAGGGACATCAAGATACTATTTGTTACTATTCTTCATCTTTAACCATTCTAGGCCACTAGCAAAGGGAATCTTGGACCAAGTTTATGAACCAATTCGAACCCTTAGTTGGAAAATTCAACTATGTAATGTAATATTTTATGAATCTACTAAGCCTCCAACACATGGATGACTAGTAAAAAATAGTTTCTAGGGGAGCATTCTAGCTAGCCATTAGATTTTTTTATTATAAAAGGATGTCATCCCCTCTAGAAATTGTTGTTTTTGTTTTGTGATTTCAATTCCATTAATGAAATAAATCATTTGAAAACTTGTGTAATCTTTTTACATGTGTGGGTTGGCTCTTACTATCTCTTTTCTTCTTGCTTATTTGTTATAATCATTTTAATCTAAGTTATTTTTTAATTTATTAAGATCACAAAAACAATGGCAGAATGAGCCATTAAAGGGTTACATAACTGCATGGAGAGAGTAAAAGGGGGAGAAATATCAATTTGCTCTTTTGTTGCAACCAGATCGTTCTAAAAAAGGTTGAACTATTGAAGCAAGGAGATTCAACCAGAAAGAAATATTATCTTTTAACACTTACTTAAACCAAATTTTGGAGAATTATGCATTAAGGGATGCTTCCAAATGATATTTTGTTCAATTTTTTCAATAATTGGCTCTATATTCTTTTCTTTAAGCCTACAATTGATTGCTATATGCCAAAAAATTTGGCACTTAAAACATTGCACTTGATAGTTTAGGAGCGGAAAGGATTATTGTACCTAGGTCTATTTTTCCTTTGTTAAAATCTTCTCTTGGATTTGATATGCTTGTATGATAGATTGAATATGTCATTTTATACTTTGTGGCCATAGTTAATATGAAACAATACTCTCAGAAAATATCTTTTTACCTAGAAGATTGTCTTCAATGTTGGACTAAATTATAGGCACTTTGATTTGCTTGACCAATATTCTTCTTTTGTTGTTGTTGATTTTTATGGATATGATCTTTGGCTTGCATGTCTCCCTTTTGTTGTTGCACAGAACTTTCTTTAGATGTTGGAAGAAAGGTGATTTTATTATTTCCTTTTTTCTTTATTGCTTCACTCGAATCATTGTTAAACCCAAGACCACTACGATGTTTAGAGACATGTTGAGCCTCCAACATATCATTTAAATCCTGAGTTCCATTACTAAATTTCTGATTAAAACTGAGTTGTGTTTTGGCCTTCTCCAACTCCTTTCTTAGCAACATGACTTCTCCTTTCAGCTTCTGAAATGCTTGAACCTTTTCATTTAGCTGTTGATTTAGGGATTCTTGAATTTTCTTATCTTCTTCCATTTGCAAGAGAAATGACTGAACAACCTCAAACTTTTGTTTTGTCAAGGACTCCTTTAGGACTTTATTTTTCTTTCTCAACCTTTCTATTTCATCAAGAGCACTTACAATTCTCATTCAACGTCTACTTCTCCTTCTTCATTATCAGAATTAATAGCCTCAACTTGCAGATTTTATATGGCCATAAGCATAAATTCTTTAGTGCTCTTATCATATTTTTCCTCATTTGAGGATTGGTTGGGTTCACTTTCTTAGGAGATCTCTTCTTAGTCTTCCTTTTGTCCTTTTTAACCTTCTTGAATTTCTTGTAATACTTTTTCTTATTTTCAGGATACGTTTATGCAAAATGACCAAATTTTCCAAAATTAAAACATTTTAACAGTAACTTACATTTATACTTTCTTGATCCTTGCTTGATCTTCCAAAAAAAGTTAGCTTCTTCTTCATTTGTTTCACAATATGAGTCATTGATGAGTCTTGGTATTGCAACAAGAATGTTGCAACTCCCAAGGCTAACAAATTTAATCATCAACCCAAAGTTCGACAAACTTAAGAGGTATCAACACTACATGTGCAGCAAAGAATGTGTCCTTCCTTTGGTATCATGATGTAATGGAGTGAATGTAATAAAATCAGATCCTAAACTAATTGTAGAAAATGAAATGCTCGAAATGGAAACTGTAACCTATTGAAAGAAAGAAAATACAAGGAAAGAAACCTATTTTGATTGAATAAATTAAATCTCATGAAGTAAATGTCAATAATTGCATTTCAAAGAGTTTAGGTCAGTTAACAGAGTTCATTGGATGTGGAAATCATCATTATATTATCCATTTCATAAATTTGTCCATTAGCCCAAATAGCTGAAATGATTTGCATGGGTAAAGAGGCAAGTCCTAAGTGGTATTTAATCTTCCCTAATCATTTATTTAAAGCCTAGGGTTATTTTCTCAACCCTAAGGGAAAATAACCAAGCTTCTTTAGCAAATTTGGGCAAGTATATGCATGGTGAAAGGTTACTACAAGATATCCTATAGTTACTACTGGAAACTGCAGATTTATTACAAAAAAACTATAATTCACCAAATGACCAAGAAAATCAAAGCCAAATTGGATGGAATTTTTTTTTTTTATTTACTATGATGTATTAGCTATCCATTCCAAGTGTAATCACTCAAAATAACCTTTGCTAACTCATGCTAAAAAATAGCAGAAAATTACTATCTAAAATATAGAAATTCGAGAACTAGTGAGCTAGTAAATCTATCAAATTCCTAGCCTAATCAAGAGAAAATGCAATGGGGTTAATTTTTTATTAACTATAATTTTTCTTTGAAATAATTCAAGTGGAATCAACTCTATTGAATCTCATTATCATGCTCTAAAAAATAACAAAAATTTATTGTTATTTTCCATAAGGGACTTCCAGAAATCTAGATTTGGGAATAAGAAAACTAATCCAAGTAGCTCAATGATTAATATGACCTTTCAAATTTGTTCCAATTATGAAATTATGTTTTTAATTATGAAAAATAACTTACTTCAACCATTTAACCCAATCCTACAACAAGAAATCATTAATACTAAATGTAGAAATAGAAAAAAAACAACAAGAACAAGAGATGCATGTGAATAAGAAGTGAAAAGAAGAAAAGAAAATGATACAAAATGGAACTGAGGCTCCTAGGATGGTCAAGCCCAAGGAAAATCATATCCCTATGAAGGATACCAGGATTTAAAAGCTGAACATGGCGCCAATCTTCATTATTTCCATCAACACAATTACATCCCTGCAAGAAATGAAAGTGGAGTTGCAAAAATACGAGTTCTCTGCACAAGAAGACTAAGAAAAATAAAACCCTAGAGGCAAATTCGAGTTGGTACTTATACAAAATGATTAGGAAGAATTCCCCATGAAAGGAGTAAGTTTTCCCCACCAAAATCCCTTAATTAGTGGATCTGGTTCCCAATACTAGGAATCTGCATTAAATGACAGGGAACACATTCCTATATTTTCTCAATCATTGGATCTCTAGAATATATGTAATTATTTCAGAATATATTCTTTACTTTGGGAAAGAATATTGAAACAACATTAAACACTTTAGAAATTAACCTCCATGTGTTGTTCTCCTGCACACCTCCATATGTGGGTCCTACTGCTATCTAGGATCCTTATTATCTTGTATCTATTTTTAATAAAGCTACGCACTTCCAACATTTCAAATTTTCTTTGTTACTGTTCCCTTCTCCCCACAACCCTAATGCTCTATTTGAATTAACAAATAGTTACGGGGTTTCTGACCTTCCAATTTTTCTTGTTTCCAGGGTGATGTCATGTTAATGTCATCTATGACACGTGTCAACCTGTGATAGGATGTGGGCTTCACTGGGGGAGAAATACCATACCAAGTGGGTTCATATTGGGGGATATATATTGAGGAAAAAATGACATAATATATTGAACATGTAACAAGGGGTAAAGGGTTTTTATATTGGAAGGTATAAAAAATGGAGCTCAAATTTAATGAAAAAAAACAAAGGGGTATAAAAAAATATTAATGAAAAAATGGATACCTACAATATCTAGTGAAAGTAGGTTTTTTTTAATTGGGAAGGTGTGTAGGGTTTGTATTGCTAGGGGGTTAAATAATGTGCTTTTTAGAGGTATTTTCCAATGTAGTCAAATTAAGGGTATTATCTACTATGGCACAAACACACATAATATGTCAGAGGTTCATTGAATGAAACCCTCGTGTGTGATAGGACCATGCATTACCTATATATGGGCCTTCTAGGTACCCGAAAACACCAAAACCACTTGCCATGTGGCAACCTCCGACTAGGCAGTTGTTGATGTCACCTTAACCAATAATATGTTGCCACCTATCCTATCAAAGGAGAGATAAAGGATCCCTCAATCTTAGGTTTTACAAGAAATTTCATTTTTAATGTTCTCATGACCTATTGCCAACTCTTATGCCTGAAGCCCTCATCATGACACTTTTCAACAATTCTAATTATAAAAAGTTATGGGATTTCAGGGTTCTACCATAGCCCATCATGCTACTCTAGCTTAATATTGTTGTGGGCTTTTGGGCTTCCCACCTCCTCGGCTCCCTCTGATCTTGTAACTTATTTTAATTAATCCATTGGGATTCTTGCCTTTTAAGCTTCCGGGCCTCCATGATTCCAAGATTTAAACTTTTCAAGCTTCTCGACACACTAAAATCCCGTAACTTCTCTTCAATTAAGCCTCTGATATTCTGACCTTCTGGGGTTCTAGGCCTTTCTAGGTTCTGCAATTCCCTACTAAACTTTGACTTGGAGTCATTCAACTTTGACTAGTTTTTTCTAACAAAACAGGAGGCCATTTTTGGACTTCCACATACCATTGGAAATATTTTTCCAAGCTCTTTCCATCCAGGTGGGTTTCATATGTTTTGAGATAATATGTTGTTCCAAAACTGGTCCCAAAGTCTTATGCATTATTATAGTCTTCTTGTGCTTGAAACATGATCTTCGAAGGCATCTCTTTGACACCCATCCCATCAATTGACACCCTGTAGCCATCAATGGAGACATATTTCCAACAACTATTTCTATGGTGATTGACAAGCTAAACAAGGATTGTAATCATCATGATATGAAAGCTAGAAAAGGACTATAATGTGAGCCATGGGAAGCATGAATATATCTATGAGACAAGGCATCTAAGCGAAATGCTTGTGAAATACTGAATTGATCATATATACAATAACGCATGACAGAGAATGGGAGGTTGACATGGGGTAGTTGTGGAGGTATTGGTCTTGGTATTGGGTGTTGGATATCTCACTCTGATCTAATTCTACAAGAGGAGGATCTTTTTCTTGGATTCCCCCCTTATGGGATTTTGGCCTTGGCTTGGAGATCTTATATCCTTATGTTTTTGTCTCTTGTGGTCTTCATGTTTGTATACTTTATTACTTGCTTGATTAAAGAAGAAAAACATAATAATAAAGAAGTCAACAAATTCACAAGTAATTATCATGTGAAGAGAATCCAACCCTAATTTCTTATTTTGGTAGATATTGGTGGCCACCCGCCTATTTTGCGTAGACCTCAAGTTGGTTTCATCTATTTCCTTGTTTATTTCATCATTTACTATTTTTAACAATTTGTTTGGTCCTCAACTTCCAAAATAGTTTTGACCCCCTAAACGATGGGTTTTTAGGTCCGATGTAGGCCCATAGCCATAGGAAAGGGCATGCCACAAATCCTATAGTACTCGGAGAGACCTTTCCAACAAGGTATTGTGCACGCCAAACAAATATAATATGACCAAGTTATGAACCCAGGAAGTTGGCTGCCCAACTAACCCCAACAAGGCACACAAACTCTTCGCATTACATTTCTTGGGGTTACGGTTTTGGTTGTTTATGGTTTTCTCTTGTTGTTCAATAATAAATAGTCAATTGAGCCTCATTATAACACACTTCAAAGGTGTTATCACTCCGTAAAAAACCTTCAGCCTGAGGAAAGGGCTACAGAGGTAACCACAAACCGCTTTGGGCTAGAAACTGGTCTTTTATAGCCGAAGGGGGCTCCCTCACTCTTAAGTATAAAGACTTGAAGCACATATTTATAACAGAGACTAGTTCTGACAAATGAATTTTTGAAAATATTTGGTTGAAGTGTGAAAGGCCAAATAGGTAATAACACATTATCAATTTATCCTTTTACTCATTTCCTTATGCAAGTAAACCAATAACTATTTCAAGGGCTTGTAAGCATGACTCTGAGATAAAAAGATAGGTTGTAGTATAGATAAAGTCAACTGAAACAAACAAATTCTTCCTCTACAATAAGACAATGTTGTTTATATAGGAGAAAGAAAAATTGAACATAGAAGATAACATGTATGAGTATATATCATTTCATTTGAGATTGAAACGTGAAGATGGTTGAAAAAGAGCATCTAAATTGAATTCTAAATTAATTGACATCAAATACTCATGAAACACAGAGAAGAAATAAAAAAATTGAACATTAAATAGAACAAATCCAATGCACCATACCATAAGAATCCTTGGATAGTAAGATTGATGACCCTCAATACATAAGCAACATGCATCATTAATTCATCAAATAAGAATTGAATTTATGAAAATTAGCACTAACACATCACTCAACCATCAACAACCATTTTTGTATTCATTCATCAGAATATATAATCAATACATAGGATCAAAACATGTTCAGGTTCATTGTATCTTCAATCCAACAGAGAATCATTCTAAAACTAAAAAAAATAATAGTAAATTGTTTTTTTTCTAATTCCTTTCCTCCAAACATAAAACATAAAGCATATTGTGTCCCTTTGAAAGAAAAAAAAAAAAATTAATACAAATTAACTTAAAAAGTCTTCGGACTGATCATCATGACTGAAATAGCAAAAACACAAAAAGTTTATTTTCTGACTATTAGAAAATCATGTGCAGTAGCTGCACAACACTGGAAACTTCATCCTTCTAGAAATGACATGTTACAAGATTTAAGGATGTGAGTTGGACACCACATTATTATGATGAATTTGATATCTACGGATAAATATTAATTCCCTAATTCAGTACCTATACCTAGAACAACAGATTTAAAGCACTTATCCTTTTTCTATAAATGATAAATAAGACAAAGGGATTCAACAGACCTACTTGTTCTTTTGCTTTACTTTTGTCTCCTTTGTTTGACTCCCATCGCTCCTTCTTTAACTTAACTCGCTTAAAAACTATATGCAAGGATGTCAGGCCAGGAGTAACTCCAGACTTGGCAGAAAAACTGATTCGATTATTTCATTAGGTAGCTATTGTTATATACACGAATGTGACTCCTCAGTTCATCTTCTTGATGACTGTTCACATTCAAATTCACCCAATCGCAGAGGATTAGGTGTCAACATTCCCCCCCTTAATGTGAAGGGATGTTGGTGAGTCCAAGCATCGTTCTAAATCTTTCAATCTTTTCTCTTCCAAGCGCTTTGGTGAAGATGTCTGCAATTTGCTCATTTGTGGAACAATGACGGAGATGGATTGTTTTGGCCTCAACATGATGTCGGATCAGATGATA